>LPNX010881526.1:0-135032 GCA_001517045.1 Pseudotsuga menziesii | reverse complement strand
TATTTTTCTGTATGTTGCAGCTTAGCATGGGGAGTTTCTATTGATGGTATACCTCTCAATTTTGAGGCTGGTGAAATAGATTTTGGAGAACCTGGTACAAATGCCCAGCATAGCTTTTACCAGTTAATTCATCAGGTATAATTATTGCTCTTCTGATGCCAGTGAAATGAGACCATGATATTAGAACCTATTCGAATGACTACCATATGTTTTACCAGCCAAGTCATTAGGATTAGTTCTTGCAGAAGAACCCAAAGAAGATTTCAACATACGTTGAGGTAGAACCCAAAGAAGACCACGTGATTTTATTTCTTTAAAGCAAAGTTATAAATATTTTCAATGTATGAAATATAGATTCTAATTTCTGATGCAATACCTACATTAGTTGAAACATCAAGAATGCACCAACAACATGGTAGTATTAAAGGAGTATTAGAAACCTGGGATTTTTTATCATTGACCTGATTATTCATTTTACCTTACCTTTCATCTGACATAAGCAAGTCCAGACCATAACAAGAGAAGCACAGTTGAAACAAAGGTTATTAATTGTTAAAGGATAAAAAGTATCGTATTATGGCCCACTTAAACCAATTTGGCTTCTTTGGTCCATGTTAAGTCCCGTTGATGACTGATGGAAACCAACTCTAGGAGGTCAAAAATTACCCCTTACATACACAGGTGAGAGGCTCTACATCCACCGGGGTTTGAACCTGGGCTGCTTGCATGGTAGTAGCCACTCCCAACCACTTAACCTCAGCATGATGGATTGTCCAAAGCCCTACAGATCTGAGGGAATAATATAGTGTAATATCATATATGCCAAACATCCAACATAGGGAAATATTATGGATCTTGATTATTAACCCTTTGAACCTATGCCTCTACTCGTATGGATTGTTCAAGCAATATATAAGTGCTTCATGACTTTTTATTAAGATGTCACAGCCAAATCTAAAAATTGACAAATGCTGTTGCCATCAATAAACATTTTCCATTGGTCATTGCACTTGATTAGTTAAAGCATCTTTCCAATATAACCTTGGTGTGATCCTCTAGAAACAGGAAAAATTGCTAGTGAAATAATGTTTATCAATGATTAAGTAAATTTAAAATTCAAGAATTCTCATTAGTTTAAATTTTAAAAATATCTCTGAAATTGTGTATTCCTGCAAATTTGAGCCTTTACCTCATTAATTCAATCCCAAAAATCTGATTTCTTTGTCGCTACATCCCTTGTTATTGAGAAACTGGTAACCACAAGGTTGCATGAGTACACACATGGAGGATGCAATCCTTCTTACATCACTAAGTTGCAACCTTCAATATAGCTAAACCTCTAACCAATCATTGCACAGGAGGGTTGCAATCATCTTCCTCTTACTTGTTGCCATAGTTTACAAATTACATGCTATTCATATAATTTCTTTCTCCAAACCCACTAAGAGAGACAGCTTTCTATTCAAATTTAAACTATACAACTATGTACTACAACTTACCATATCCGAATCTAGGGGCATGATTAGAACTTAGAATGGGATCAGTTTGTTGCTCACATATTGCAAAGCTTACAAGTTGGCATCCCCTGCCTCAGATCTTTTGATATGAACTCAACGTTTTTTGGATCCCTTAATCTTCTTGATGACAAGGGTTTCCACCATGGTAGTTGTCTAATATTATTACCAATCTGCCAAATAATTGGCTTAAGGGGAAAGTAATTTTGAAAATCCCAAACCCTAGGTGACTGCTGTACTTATGTTATAAACTAAATAAGTATGTTATTTAATTGCATAAAAAATCACTTCTTCACATAGCAAAACTCACACAGATAGCTTGGAAGTAAATAGTGGAAGAGTAAAAGAAATTACACACACAGGGAATTTCTCCTTCAAATCAGCTTACCATTAACTTGATCAAAAGCTTACAAAGCAACCTCCACGGTCACTTAAAACCAACAGCTGCCAATAAATAAATCACCCATAAACTGGGGTGTAAATCCTGAAGAGAAGGTACAGCCTGCATAGGAAAAGGAACAACAGCTGTACAGACCGTTGTGTGGCTATTGTGTGGATATATACCGTACAGAGTGTACCTGCTCTACCACACTGTTTGTTGCTTCAAATTCTAACCTAAATGAAAAGTTGAAGGTTTCATTTTCTGAAGAAATCAACACAATTCTTGCCCCTGTTCCTGATTTAGAATGAGATCCATCAAAATTCATTCTCCAAATCTTACTGACTCTTTCTTCCTCGAATTTTTCTTTGATAGGTGCCAAAGCGTTAGATAAGATTGCATAGCGACGGAGTTCTTCCTCCTCATAAACGGGTTCATTCATTGGGTCTTGAGGATCTTCCACGTTGTATCTCTTTTCTTGTTATGGAGAGTTACAAATGTGTTTCCACATGTAGGGATAGTAGCGTAGGATAAATCCATTTGCAGGCTGCCTCCTAAACTTGCAGCCCACTTTCTTCACAAAAGCATTCCCCATGCATCCGAAACATTAATCACAACCACATCCATTAATACTGAAATATCTAGATTACCTGCTAACTGAACTTGAAGATGTTTAATTAGGCCACACACTTTGATTTCTCCTGAATCCATTGCACAGACACTTCAATATGGCTAGCAGTCTTTAACCCAAGTTTATTCATAAAATTTAGTGACATAACGTTTGTGAATCTAGCATGCAATTGTCAGAAAGTAAATCATTGACAATTAAAGATATGAAGAAGGGTGAATGACTTCCATGCCACTTTTCTCTGTCCATGGCTTGCAAAATCACTGGAACATCTTCAGGCTGTTAATGAAGAAGTTAGGCAGCAATCCTCAAAATTTTTGTGTTGCGTGTGGGCATTTGTAAGGCCCTTCAACTGTACTTTTAAGACATTTTTTTTTATTTTAGAGATTGTGAAATACTGGCATATTTGAGCCTTTCATTGTTGCTATAATGAGGTTTAATGAGATAAATATAGATTTGCTGCACACAAGATTTCATCAGGTTGCTGACGCTTCTTTAGCAATCCAACATAATCCTTCAAAGAGAAGAAGATGTGTTGGTTGTCTTGCATGACCTACTAGAGACACAATTGAGCTTCCAAAATTTCTCTTACTAGAGTCAAAACTTGTGCCATAAACTATTTTTCCTAGGTATTCTCTTGGTGTTGCACAAGTGATTTGATAACCATCCAACAATGCCTATAAATGTAGTGGTTGACCACTAGAAATGGAAGGAACCAACTGATCACATGGCTATACCTTAGCCTCTGTCTGATCTCTTGTAGGGTGATGGATATAGAAAATACATTTTTTGGTGGCCTAAGTCAAATAAGACATGATGTTGGAATGCTCCTGACAAATGAAAACCATAGCTTAATAGTTCTCTTGATCATTGACTCGTTGTTGCATTTGGGCAGTGACAAAAATATTGTCCAATGGAGAATAAGGGGAAAGGGTCATAATAGTATTTTCCAAAATAGGATCATCCCCTCCCACTTCCTCCATCAGAACATATTCAATTACTAGCTTGTTTGTCTCACACTTGAGCAATAACTATCTCGGTTGCTGCTAGTCTTTGTTGCCGCCACCACTTCCACCTGTAGCAGTATCCACCAATTGTACTATTGTGACTTAATAGTTTCCAAAAGTTCATTGGAGTCTGCAGGTGATGTCTTAGGTTAGGTATTAGGTGGAATTTGTATTTTGTTATCCTTTTTTCTCATGGTGCACAGGGGCACTAGGGGTGTAGAGAATGGAAGGGATGGTGTCATCAATAATTTTGATAATGGACCTGGAGGGTGGATAATTTTGAAGCTCTCGAAAGGATTGGAGGGTTTCTTATACAGATCCCGAGTAGTGATATATAGTCGATTTCAAATTCGTTCCCTCAGGTGGTTCCCAATTCCACATTACAAAGGAAATAAAAAAATATCCAAAAATAAAATAACCTATGTAAACATGGGAATTTGCATAGGACTGTAGGAGTTCATCCATGAGATACTCGCACCAGTTCATCTAGACACTCTGTACATAAAATTATTCTACCAAGATGGTGTCCAATGTACACTATCCCTTAGTGTATTTCCTCATATCTTATCCATCTATGATCTGGAATGTAAAACTTACTTGGGGGTTGTTTATATTAATGATTATGGCACCTTTTCTACCCCTTTTCCTGCCATATCTATCACAGAGACTTGGATCTGACCTTGTTCTATCCCACTTATGTTCACCCGAAAAGGAAGTGGAGACATCTTCTCCTTCCATGGAAAACCTCGTCAACTAATGGATGTCACTGATGTAAATAGGATACTTACTATCAATATACAATTAATTGACATGCAATATACTAATAAGGAATCACATACATTGTATAAATTATCCTCTAGTGCCAAACATTGGCAGGTCTCTTAGTGAATTTAGTGTGGATTTTTGCAGAGGCTCAAATGACGACCACCAAACAATTTCTAAATTTATGGTCTCCAATGGAACATAGTCCATGTAGAAATATGGTCTAATGTATGGATACATATCACCGTTATAGAAATCCATGTCTTCCAACCTGTCTTGGTCAACCTTCCTATATAAATCACCTATCACCTCAATTTTGGGATCCTAATTTGCAGGTATTTTTTTTTTTTTTAAATCACGTCCGTCGCTTAAGCGACGCTTAGTAACCGTCGCTTATCCGACAATTATTCTTTGTATCCGTCACTTTATCGAAACTTCTAGACGTCGCTTATCCGACAGTTTTTCTTTCTATCCGTCGCTTACGCGACAGTTCTTTATGTCGCTGATTCGACGCTTACTCAGTCTCGCCGTCGTTTAAGCGACGCCTGTGGGTGCAAAAAGTTCCAAGAAATTTTCGTCATTGTCGCTTAATAAGTGTCGAATAACCGATGATTTAAATTCAAGCGATGGTTACTTAAGTGTCGCTTAAGCGACGGTTACTTAAGTGTCACTTAACCGACGACAAGTTTCCGACGCTTCAAAAAAAACCAAAGTGTCGTACATGCGACAAGGAAGTGTCAAAAATCCGACATGACGGCCGTCGGATTTTTGGTCAAAATGTAGTAGTGTAATGACATCAAATCTGCTTGAATACCAGAAATCTCGTCACACTGAGCCTGAGATTTTCCTGAAATCTCATAATTACAGTTATGAAGAGTAGCTCATGTGCCGCCTCCGTCAAATGTATTTTGTCCCATCCATCTCATGCTAGGCTGCGACACAGTTCCAACCTACGACATAACAACCACTTTCCACTTCGACACAGGAGGAACCTGCGTCCCCTGACCAACCTTCGGCTGTCCATACTTTATCCTTCCGATTACAACATTCCCCAGTGTGGCGAGCAGTTGTGCTGGGTATGTAGCCTTCCTGTCTTGGTGCTACCTTCAATTCTGAGGACTTGGCCGGTCCCGGTACTTCTTTAGCCGACTCCCATTGATCATAGAAGGAAAGAGTTCTCCATTTAACTTAGCTATTTGGACTGCGCCGCCATCAGTAACTTTCTGTACTGTATACGGTCCCTTCCAATGTGTCTGAAACTTTCCGGGGAACTTCATAAATTTTCTATCATAGAGGAGCACAAGATCACCCTGCTGGAACTATTTTTTCTTAATGTGTCTGTCATGCCACACTTTTTCCCGAGATTTCTACACCTGTTGCTGGAAACCTGCAATAAATCTATCCTCCTCAAGTTCTAATATCTGTTTCAGTCTCTCTGTTATTATGGATGGGTCATCAATCTCGGTGAAAGCAGAGATTCTGAGGCTGGGAACAATGTATTCCATAGGCATGACGGCTTCTTTCCCATAAACCAATCGGAAAGGTGTATGGCCTGTCAACTTTTTGCAAGTAGTTCGGTAAGCCCATAGCACGGCTGGAATGCGAAGGTCCCAATCATTTCTGTTAGCATTACAAATATTTGTCAAAGCATGCTCCAGGATCTTATTAAAAGCTTCGACAGTCCCATTAGCTTGTGGGTGATAGGTTGTACTTTTCTGATGGTATACTTGAAATTCTTTAGTCAGCAGTGCAATGGTTTTATTTAAGAAATGCGATCCTTGATCGCTCATAAGGACGCAAGGACACCCGAACCTGGACAAGATGTGATCGAAGATGAATTGCGCAACTGTAGCAGCGCTACAGTTCTTGACCGGTTGGGCTTCAGCCCAATGGGTAAGGTAGTCAGTTGCTGCAATAATATATCTCGCACCAGACTTCTTCGCAGGGGGGTTGATGGGGCCAACAAAGTCAATGGCCCATTTGTCAAAAGCTTGTAAGGTTACCTGTGGCACTAGGGACATTTCATCCCGCCAAGATGGTTTTCCTGTCCTTTGAAAGACGTCGCAGTTGTGGCAATATTCTCTTGCATCCTTGTTAACGGTGGGCCACCATAAGCCGGCTGTCAAAATCTTCTGTGCTGTAGCTTTCCCTGCATAATGACCTCCTGCAGCGCCAGAATGTGCCTCGGCCAGAATCAGGGGTCGTTCATGTTCCAAAACACACCTGCGCAGTATTTCATCTGGTCCCATTTTGTATAGCTGGCCGGATATTAGGGTGAAGTCCGTTGCTCGCACTACCAGCTGCTTCTTCTGTTGTGTGGTCATTTCAGCTTGTGGGAACCCTGTAGACAAGTACTGAGCGATATCTTGGAAGTAATCATCGATTATCTGGATGGAAAACAGCTGCGCGTCAAGGAGGCCCTCATCCAGACTGGTGGGTTCTTCGCCTAACTCGAGCCTCGACAAGTGGTCAGGTCCTAGGTTCAGTCTCCCCAGCTTAACGATGATTTCGAAGTCATATTCTTGAAACAGGATCAGCCATCTGCATATTCTTCTTCCTAGCACAGGCTTATTAACCAAATATTTCAAAGCAGAATGGTCAGTAAACATCTTAAAGTGCGATCCTAGCAGATAATGTCGGAACTTCTGTAGTGCATACACCATAGCAAGGCCTTCCCGCTCGGTTGTAGTATAATTTTTCTCTGCAGTGGATAATTTTCTACTGGTAAAATAAATAGGGTGATCGATCTGACCTGCGCCTGGTTGAGCCAGTACCACCCCGAGAGCAATGGAGGATGCGTCAACATGCACATGAAACTCTTTGTTCCAATCAGGAAATACGAGAATGGGGGCAGTGACCATTTTTTTCTTCAAAATATCTAAGCTTGCCTGGCACTCCGGCATCCATTCGAACTTATTATCTTTCTTCAACTGCCTTTCCATCGGAGCGATATTTTGAGCATATCCTTGGATGAATTTTCTGTAATAACCAGTGTGACCGAGTGTCGTACGTAGTTGTTTGACGGACTTCGGTGGTGGTATATTTACAATAATAGCTATCTTCGCGGGATCCATCATCAATCCCTGCTTACAGACAACATGACCAAGGAGAATTCCAAAAGGGGCACAAAAGATGCACTTTTTTAGATTCAAAGCAATCTGGTGCTGTCGACATTTGTTTAACATAAGTCTCAAACTAGTGAGGTGATCTTTCACTAGCCCAAAAATAGTCCATTCATCAAAATAAACTTCTAAGAATTTATGTATATATTCTTTGAACGCAAAAATGACGACCCTAGAAAATATAGCAGGTGCATTCTTCAGCCCGAAGGGCATGACAGTATATTGAAAGGATCCCATTTTGGTAGCAAATGTTGTCTTATGTCAATCTTCGGGAGCAATTTGGATCTGATGGTAGCCAGAAAACCCATCAGTGAAAGAGTATATTTATTGAACTCCAACATTGTCGAGCACCTCGTCTGTAAAGGGGGTTGGAAAGGGATCATGCAGACAGGCATCATTTAATTTCCTGAGGTCGACACATATGCGGATTTCACCCTTAGTCTTCTTCTCCTGGACCACCATAGGACTGACCCACTCGGATTCTTCAACAGGCTCAATTATTCCCGCGGCGAGCATCTTATCCAGCTCCACCTTAACTTTTTCTTTATATTTCGGATTTAATCTATAAGGCCGCTGTTTCACAGGTTTTGCATCAGGTTTCAAAGGGATCTTCATTACGCCAATATCACCCAAGATACCCTTCATTTCAGAAAACTTTGTTGGAAAGAGATCTTGGTACTCATGGAGAAGTTGGGTTACCTTGCTGACCATTTCATCGTCCCAATAGTTGCCAATTGTGGAAAGCTTAGGTTGTTCTTCAGATCCAATGTTAACTGTGCGTGTCTTCAGGGGATGGTGTACTTCCGGGGTTTCGATGGCTGGACCTTGCACATCGCAGCATCCTTCTGACTCAGGGATAGAAATATTGCGTGGGTCCTCATCGTCCTCAATGGCGAAGTTATAACATTCTAGGGCGTGGGCTTCCTGCACTGTCCAATCCGGACGTTGTTCTACTAGTTCTCGGTCATCAAAGACCTTGGTATGGATGATCCTGACAGTTGCATCTAGAGCTGGGAAGACATCATTAGTAGAAAAAGTATGTATAAAACTATGGACAAGACAATCCCAACTTACCGTATCTAGGCGGAGCTCAGCTTCCTCATACCAGGTCTGGGCTATCGGTGCCAGTGTATGGACGAATCGATGTAACCATTCGTTCTGAGGTACATACCTCCATACTTCATAGCAGTTTTCCAAATGTGCTTGTGGGCTAGATTTTCCATCAAACTTGCTTCACACCTCCTCAGGCTGGTCCTTAAATCGCAGCCGAAGGAGCCTCTTACAGACTTCCTAGCTAGAAATTTGTGGCTTATGGCTCTTCCACCATCTGGCGGCTGTGACTCTAAGTGCTAACTCCAGAGAATTCATCTTCTGTGACTCCGGTATCTGACCTGAAAATTGTAGGATAAATGGGTCTGGGTCTGTCGAACCATTAAAAGTAGGGAGAGTGCTTGGTTGTGAGTTGAGCCATCTGAGAGATTTAGGAGGTCTGGTACTGCTAGGTCGGTGCTGCCATCCTTCTAAGTCATCCTCCAAGTCGGTCATACAGGAGCTTCCGGACTCCCAACTTGTGGTAGGAGGATCCTCATAACCCCCGACCTGCGTGGGAATATTGTGGATGGGCTCCATGTCATCCTGATCCTTTTGTCGGAGTGGTTCCGAGTATCGTTCCCCTTGTGAGGGATCCAGTGGTAGGGTGACTCTCACATCTTTCCCTTCAAAAATCATCTGTCTCTTTTTTAGGTTAATAACTGCAGCATTTGCCATTGCCCATTCAATTCCTAACAAGGCCGGGTAGGGGTCACTGTCATCAATAATCTCAATCACTTCAAAGTCCACGACAGTACTGACGCCGGCAATATCTGTTTGGACACTCAGGAAAATTCCTAGAGGCACAATCCTTTGCTGGCTGGCTAGCCGCAACTGGATAGGGGACCAGGCAAGGGGGGGTTTTCCCATGTGTTCCCAGGTTTGTTTAGTTAACACATTTACATCGGACCCTAAGTCCAAGATAACATCAGTCAAATGATAGGCCCCTACCTGAGCATTCAATCGCATTTCCTTGCCGGTTCTGTTCACTCGGTGAACAGTTTTGTCTTGCACAGGACTGTGGTGAGGGACGCAGGAAGCAATGATGTCCTGTAACTGAGTCAGAGCATCTTGATCGCGTAACAATTTGAGGCAACTCTGTAAAAAGGAGGATAAGGTACTTACGTTATCCCTCGGAGCTTCTGGGGGCCGCGAAGATAGTTGCTGAGGTTGTGTAGGTGTAATGGATGTGCGAGGATCAGCAAAATATTTCTTAGCCTCCATAAATGTCTCTCTTTCTCTTGTGAGATCAAATGCTGGGATTTTCACAGGGGCCTTACGAACCCGAGCATCGGTGGGATATATTTATGTATCTGGCGGGTGTGTCGTAGCTCCACTCCGTGTGACAACATTGATAGTTGCGGCCGGTCTGGGCTCAACTGAAATCATCTGGATATTCCACGTGGGGACACTCTGTCGTGCCTGAATCTTAGCTATGAGCTGCAAACACTGCTCGATCACATGATCTACTACGCGGCAGTATCGACATGTCATAGTGGGGTTCCGACAGTTGCGGGCCAAATGCCCAGCTTGGTTACAATTGTAACATACCAACTGGCCTCGGCCTCTGTCAGCCATACCAACACGGCCTCCAGACGAACCTCTACTAGAGGCACCCCCTTGGTAACCATAGCTATCACTACTAGGGCCTTCATTGTGCACCCGGTAGGCATCATAGGTGCGGCACTCATCCTCATTATGACCTACGGACTTGCAGAAATTACAGTAGAGGGTCTTAGGTCCTTGTCCGTACCGTTGCAGTAGGTGACAGTTCTTGGGTCGGTGCTGACCTGTTGTTCTGCAGAGCTCACAATATAGAACTTGGGGTGGAAATGGGTCCGGCGCACCTGTACGTAGGTACTTGCTTACCAGAGGGCACCGTTCCTTGTCGTGACCTTCGGTCCGACATTGCGTACACCAAACCTCTTCACGATCAGGTTTTCCTATTTTCATCTCGCGAAGTTCCAGGTCCATCGCTGCTAGCTGCGCTTGGATTTGAGCAATACCAGAATCATCTCCAACAGGGGCAATTTCCAGCTTCATTGCGATTTCCAGGGCCTCTTGCTGGTCAGCAACCTTCTATTGCATGAGCGGAGTTCTGATATGTGGTAATAATGCCGCGATAAACCATTCCTTGTGCTGCGCAGGACTAATGGTAAAGCTGACTTGGTCGAGGAGGACTTTGAATCTCTGGTCAAAGTCCCACACAGATTCGCCGCGCCGCTGTTGAATCTCTTTAAGTTCGGTGATGCTCTGCGATTTCGATTTAGGCTTTTTAAATTCTTTGGTTATGGCTACCTTAATCTCAGCTAACGTAGGGCTCTGATTATTGGAGAACTTCATGAACCAGGTCAAAGCCCTCTCCCGGAAAGAAGTAATGAGTTGCGCGGCTCTCACATCTGGGTCTGTAATTTTCTTCGCGTTCCATACCGCTTCACATAAAAACCAGAACTGTTCGGGGTCCTCTGATCCTGTGCCTTTGAAGATGGGGAGCTTAATGTCATCAACCAGGTGGGCCATGGCGGTTCTGGGGGGGGGACAGGACGTTGATGGGGAGGGATTTATGGGGACAGACTAGCCTGTGGCCGAAATAGTTGGACTTGGTTGACTGGCAGACTGCGATGGAATTTCAGGGGTAACAGGGCTTCGCTGCGAGGTGACCGGAGGGTTTCCAGGCGAAGGGATTTCTTTAGAGCCGGACTCGTCAGAATTGACAGGGGAGGACGCGGTAGCCTATCCTAAGGAATAGGATTCAAAATATCTTTTATACCTTTTTCCACTTCGCAGCAAACCGCTTTGCTCGTCGAAGGTATTATCACTTGCAAACATATGTTAGTACTATCAATCTAGCAATCTGATTCAAACAACAGTATACCCTTTTCAGCCAATAGTATTTTAATTCGTAAGCTTAATGAATTCAAAAACTTACCACGGGGACCGTTGAAGAACTGTCATTCAGCTTCGCTGAAGGAGGTAATTGTGTCAAGGGAAAACTCTGTCACAAAGGCTTCCAATGTTCGCGTCGTCCAGAAATCAACAGTGCGAGATACCTCATTGTGCATGTGTTGCACAAGATTGACCCTTGTGGGGGTCCACGTGGGAACCCGTTGAGCTTGGTAGTTCGTCCTTCTTTCTGTTAACCTAGACAACCACTGGTGCAATTCTATGTGGATACTACCAAAGAAAGTTTCATAAGTATCACAAAAATCATACCTCTATAAAAAGTCTCGTGCGCTACGACACGGATTTGTGTTCTCTTTCTCAGCAAATTTCAGATAAGTGTCATCAAGCCAATCACCAATTTCTGTCACAGAGGGCCTCCAGCACATACCCCTCAAGGTACGGCGTAAACCCCTCTTGAGCAAATACTGAGTTCAACCGGCAACGGAACTAATTTGTTGGGCAATAGGGCAGACCTGGGTTTAATCCTTATATGTCACACCAACAAAATACCCACCGTGTTGGCCCTTTCGACAACAAGCTGCGCGCAGGTTGCAGTCTCACCCGAAACAGCAATGGGGTGCCGCAGAATCAGGTTTCTGCAAGCAGAGAGGGATATTACTGTACCTTAGCCTTTAATAAACTTATTAATCAACAGTTACACAACTTAGTCATTCGCTTATAGATATATAACTTCGCAGATAGATAAATAACTGTGACTTGCTTAACCCACTACAGGGAATTCACAGTGAAGCTTATTATTAGGAGTGATCTACGTTATCAGATGTATACAGTTTTTAATGCATAAAAATAACAGAAATAGAAGCAACACAATAAACCACAACACCAAATATAACGTGGTTCACCCCCAGTGTAGCGGCTACGTCCACAAACTGAGTTTTATTCAACTTGCTACAAAACCACAGTTTGATCTGCGCACTCAGCTGCAGATCCCTTCAGTCCTTAACAGCCGCGCACACAGCTGCAGGCCTCTACGCACACAGCTGTAGATCTTTCCTACTCTTCTTACAAAACCCTCTGCGCACACAGCTGCAGAGGTCGTCCACGCACACAGCTGGGACTTACCCTTTCCTTACAAAACCAGCCTTAACTTCGCCTTGATATTTCTTACATCATAAAACCTAACCTTTCTCATTTACACAAGTGCCTATTTATAGCGCATTGTTTACAAAAACATGGATTCAATACCATGGACACCCAAAACCCTAAACCCTGGTCTTAAGCCGCGGGTTTATTACAATAGAAGACTTTGATTCAACCCCCGACACCCCTAAGACTATTTTCAGTCAAACCCGTGGGGTTACTCATCTTAAGGACTGTTGAGGTGTGCGCGTGCCCTAACACCTATCTTGGAAATGGGTTTCAGGTGAAACTCCATTGGACATTTTGGAAATGTCTCATCTGCACTACATGTTTGGTAAGCAACATGAGTGAGATGGTATAGATTATGTCGGTAAGACACATGTGGATATGAAATGTAAAAAAGGAGTTGGGATGGAAAACCGAGGGACTTTCAACTCAGAGAAGGGAGCCCCCATTCCTCCTTAACGAAGGAATATTGCCTCGGCAAATGGATAAGTGTTCTGTGACCCTAGCTAAGAATATGCATGTCAATTGTTAAATTCAATATGCAGAGCATGTTTTGATTTTATTTTTGTTATGGTAGATTGCTTGAGTATGAGTAGGGCCTACATGGCACACATCAGAAAGAGGTGCACACTTTCTCGATGTCGGATCATGAAAGAGTTTTTAATATTGATTATACCCTAGGGAGTGGACGCACTTCTGGTGTCTCAATGTTTGATAGTGAATGATATGAAATACGATTACAGTTTTATAGAAATAACGCTGATGAATTGCTTATATTGCGTGTGTTGTCATGCTAAACAGATGCAGTTGGGTGTTACACACTAAAGAGAAAAGGGTAAACAAGAGATTGTGGGAACGTTATAGTGTTGGCTTGACTACCTGCAGTCTGATAGACCCAACTGTTAACTGGCTTGGCTAAGTAGCCTGATAAACCCTATAGTGTATTGGCTTGATTTCCTGCAGTCTGATAAACCCAATTGCATATTGGCTTGGCTAGACAGTCTGATGAACCCAACTGTAGGTTGGATTGACTGTGCTTGATATGTATAAAAGGGTGTTGTTGATATAAGTGCATGGTTGATATAAGTGTGTTGTTGATATAAGTGCATTGTTGATATAAGTGTATTGTTGATATAAGTGTGTTGTTGATATAAGTGCATGGCCGGATTAACCCAACTGTGTTGGCTCGGCTGATTTGTTCCCTCCCAGTCGGTGTGAAGGTGTACTCACTGGACATTAATTATTTGGTGTTGAGGAGAAGCCTACGTGCTGACCTAACATCCAAGTTCATAGGAAATCCCAAGGCTTGCAAAGCAAAGCAGGATCCTATGGACCAAAGAGGAAACGCACAATACAAATAAGTATTGGATTATTTGCAATTTCTTGCTTATGAATATACATGTGTATATGATTGGTT
Source organism: Pseudotsuga menziesii (assembly GCA_001517045.1). Classification (NCBI taxonomy): domain Eukaryota; kingdom Viridiplantae; phylum Streptophyta; class Pinopsida; order Pinales; family Pinaceae; genus Pseudotsuga; species Pseudotsuga menziesii. The sequence continues at coordinate 121,064 of LPNX010881526.1, read as the reverse complement.
ATGAGATTCTAAGCTCTTTTTTAAGAGATAAAAACCATTGAGAATAAACTAAACATGTGAATCTATTCAATGTTTGAATATAGGTATCGTTGGGAGCGAGGACTATGAGAGCATCCTAGGGGTGCATGTGGACATGTGACTGTCCTGAAGAGCTCAGAATGAACAGTAATGAAAAAGGTGCAGGTGAGACTGTGAAGGTCCTAGCAGCCGAGACAAACCATGTGGAGAGGCTCCATCGTTAAGAGGTCTGAAATAGACCGGAGACACTAAGTGTCATGACCAAGAGGGATTGGTCCAGCATTCACGGTGAAGTGAAAGAGGCTGAGAGCATGAGAACCACAGTGGTGGTGTGGGTTCCAGGATGGAATGAGGCAAAGAGGGGAAAAACTCTTTATGCTCTCTCTTTCCTCTTTGATTATATATATATATATATACTTATGCATTGTGAAAACAAAATATAGTTGAATGCATGTATGACTGAAAATAGAATGTGTGTATTTGCTTAAAGTAAATTGTGAATGCTGGAATAGTTAATTTCCTACCCAAGAATGGACATGAATGAGCTCATGTGCCTGTTGGGAAGGCATGAAAAATATGAAATTCTCCTTGATGAGACTTGGACTGTCATGCCAACTAGGCAATTAATTGACTGACTTAATGCCTATATTATGCTTGGTCTAACAAAATTTCAATGATGCATTTCACAGGTGAGAAAAGAGAAATCCGGTAGTGCACATTGATCATGGCAGCACACCAAAAGTTGTTGGACTTGGCTGAAATTCTTCTTCAAACAATTTCCAAGGCCCAAGAGAATCTTGGAGAGATGCTCAAGATACAGAAAAGGTAGAATGAGATGAACCACCAAATTTTGTAAGACTCTATTGGTTTGCAAAAGGAGGTAAAAATCCTTGTGGGACCAACCCGTACAGGAAAGGAAAGTGGATCAATGATGGGACATTCGTCCAAGCGATCGATTAGGAAATGTTCCAGGAATGAAGACTCAAAGCAAATTGAGCAGGTAAAGATGAAGCAGCCAGCAAAATGTTGGAAATGCGGAGGACATCATTACCATCAGGACTGCCCAATGAGGGAACATAAAGAGGGTAGCAGCCACAAAGTTCCTAGACTTGGGGATGAGCTGAAAGCTAAGAACTAGCAAGAGAAGCTTGTGGAAGTTGAGGGGCTTGGTCCTAAAAGTTCAAGTAAATAATTGAACATGGGACAGATCTGCAAAATTTTGAAATTTTGGATGTGCAAATTGTATATGTATTCCTATGTATTAGAACACCAAGGAGAGTGTTATTCCAAGGGGGAGGGGATTGTAATACCCTGGTTTTGACCACATTTGCATTAAAAGATACATGATGTATATATTGTAATTAATCGTGGTGTGGAGCTAAAGGCAAAATCCCCACCATCGATTTGGTTGTGTTATGTTTCGGCAATTAGGATCGTTTCCAATGGTATATCGTGCTATCCAACACATAATAGTTTTGGCATCCTGTAAATATGCACATTAATTAAAATGAACCTATAGCCAGCTACGACTGTGCAACGTTAATGAAAAGGGTATGATTTTCTTAAGGATAAGGAGGGGGAATTGTTGAACTTTGGGCCTATGGGGAAAATCCATGTGTCAACCACCCATTTAAAATTATGTTGTTTGTTAGTTGGGAGTAGTTATTACTGAGTAGTGGTGGGTGTGGCAGGACTATCAGTCTTTTCCCCCACGTTCCATGCCACCAGCAGACTCTCCTCTTCACGTCGCATGGGGCAGAAGAAACATTCACTCCACTCTCCCATGATTCCACTCTCCAGAGGTTTTGGTCTGGCTCATTCTCATGGGGGAGACGTTCTACTTCCTCACACGTACCATTTGGGGGAAACTCTCCATGGTTTGTTCATCTTGCACAGGGACGCACAAGATTCACCTTTGTTTTGGACTCGCGTAGCGAGTTGGGAAGCCATGTTCTGTCACCCATGATTTCCTGTGAATGAGCCTTCGCATTCTGTGTGGTGTGTATGTTTATGCTTGTTCTCCTTACCAATTGTGGTCTGCATTTATGTTTTCCCCTGTCAATGCTGGGAGTTTGGCTTCTCTCCCATTTGTGAACTGTGTAACGCTACCGTTGTTTTCATTGTGAGATTGGGGCTATTGTTCTTCCCTTGGTTTTGGGTTGCTGCGGGTGCAAAACATCTTTTGGGATTTCTGCTGAGTTGTTTTGGCCATGCTAGGTCCAAGAACAACTCTGGATCATCTTGCTTGACTTGAGCTGTGTTCACCTTTTCGTTTGGGTTGTCACCTTGTTGTCCTCATTTTCTTCACAAAGCTGTGAACTGCTTGTTTCACTACAGTTATGCAGTGGTTGGTCTTCGGACTGTTTAGAGTAGGATCGGAGGCTGGGTATGCTTGAGAAACCTGGTGTTTGGGAGCCACTCAGATAGAGTAGGTTGCTGGCTTTCTTCTCCACAAGCCTCAAAGAGCATTGGAAAGGGAAGTCAAGGCCTGAGGGACTGTGAAGTAGAGACGGGACTGATTCTTGGGGTTGGGTGTGTGGATGTCTTAGAAGTCAGCATAGCTCTAGTTTAGGCATCCTTAACTCTCCATTGAGACCACTAGCTTAGCATTTAGCCTTTCCTAGCTCCTCAATGGCCTGATAAACCCAACTGTGTTGACTTGGATATTTTGTGTAACCTTGGCTATGTGTAAGCCTGCTTTAACCCTTATTCCTTGGGGAATCATGCCCATCTCGGGGGTGGCAGCGTTGCTGAGAGATTGATGAGCATGCTAGCCTATGGTTGGGTGGAATGTTGCAGCGACGCAGTTGGTTGTGGACGATTTCTATATAAGATAAGTGTTCTTGTCCATTTTGCTTCTGCAATTACATTTACTGTTTCATGAATCAAGATGAACATGTTGATGCTTGAATGTATGTTTGCTTTCGCTGTATGTTGAGTAACTATGCATCCTTGTATGTTTATGCATCTTAGCATGTTTTATGTTTTAAGCATTTTATTTCAATTTATATGCATGTTCATGTTCATGGGGGTATTTGCCCAGAAGTTTTTTATGGTTCAGTAGCATCCTCTTCACCGGTCAAAGGGTCGGGGATGTTACAGAGATGTTATTCTTCTCCAGGAGTTGGGTCAACATGTCAATTTACTTCTTCATACAAGAGCTCTCAATATTATATCCCTTACTGCAGTATGCATACTTTCTCATTTCTCCTTTGTTCTTATTCTTCTGGGAGTTCTTCTTGGAACCTTGGGACTCCTCTTGAGACTTGTTCTTGTCTCTCTTTTGCTCGGTTGGATTTTTATCTTTTTTCTTTCTTTTTTAATCCACCCTTGAATCTCCAGCAACCAAATATTGGTCTTTGGAAGTTTTGATGGTTCCCATCATCACCAACTTATCTTGCTCTTGTGTGAGGGATTCCATGAACTCTGGAAGTTTAGGCATCTTCCAGGCTCGAGCTGTCAACTTGGTGGCATGGAAGGTAGAAAAAACACTAAATAGTCAGGACCAAGCTTAGAGAGTATGGCCAAGACTGGTTTCTCTTCCTTCTTTTCGATCCCACACTGTTTCAATTGCAAAACAAGGGCCTTAAACTTGGAAAAGTAGAGTTGCAATGATTCGAAGCTACTGGGACTCAAGGAGATCAGATCATTCTTGATTTGATGTCCCCTCATCTCATCTGTCTTTCCAAAAATCTCTTATAGTTTCTCCCACACTTCATTAGGTGATTTTAATTCATCAATATGGAAGAGGAGGTCTCTTGAAATGCTCAAACACAAAAGACCATAGGTCTCATCCCTCCTGTTGTGCCATTTAATTTTCTCTACAGCTGCATTGGGCTCTACCTCAGTTTCCATAGTCACCCTATAAAGACCTTTCCCTCTCAATAATATTTCCATCTCATATTTCCACTCAAATAAATTGAATGGATTCAAGATGATCTTCTGGGATTGGTCCATAGCATAGAAATTGTGCCCTCCATTCAGCAAAATGTGCTCCCAGTCAAGATGTCGAACCTGCAATAACAATTTGGAAGGAGATAAATTGATATACAAAGGCTCTGATACCATGTGGAAATTGAACGTGTGATATAGAACAATTACACTCACAAAATTGCTAATCAAACATGCAAAATTCACACCAAAGGAGACTGAAATTGGAGCATAACACTAATATGTATTGAGTAAGTGTAAAATAGCCAACCTTATGAAGTAATAGGATGTTGTAATATATAATTACATGAGAAAATTGAATAATTGAATTCATAAATATGCCATTCGAAATAGTCAGAAAAGTAGGCTTACCAAAACTAGTCAAATCCCCCATAGGTGCATAAAGCAGTTTCCAAATCTAGGTAGATGCTCACGAATTGGCTAAGTCAAGTGGGAAAGCTAAAGAGGGATGGAAAGAAAACACATACATGCTTTTATTTGGATAAAAGGAGGGAGGATGATGTGGGAAAAAAACAACGCAACTACACCTAGTCTAGCTTTTCATTTTGCCTTAATTCAGAAATAAAACAAGGCAGATTTTCAGAAAAAGTAGATATGCGCTTTAGAGAATCTGGAATAAAGAAGACATGCTAAATTGGGTTTCCAATATGTTTCACAAGCGCTCCATGACTCTATTTTAGCATGTGTTGACTTCTAGGACATGTAGAAGGCAACGAGCATAGAATGGAATCTAGGAAACTAGGTAATAATTCAAAAATAATTAAATTAATGTCTAATGTAGGTAACTATGGGTTGATTATTCTAACAGTGGGAGGTTTTGGATGGTTAACCAATTTCATCCATATTTAGTAGGTCAATGCATTTCACAACCACCTTCTTTCATAAGTAACTATATAGGATGCAGTGAAGTGAGTGCATCTTAAATATTTCCTAAGAAGCTGACCACTTTAGAAAGTAAATTGAAGTCCAAAATATGCACAAACGAAACCTGTGATGAACAACTATTTATCGATCCCACAAATACAGGAAAGTTGGATGTAAACATAAATTCATCTAGGAAAAGAAAAATACATATGGAAGAACCAATCATAGATAGGAAAATAAAGGTTCAACTTTCTAGGGACATAATTTTAGACATTGCTGTGGAGGACCCCATGCCTGTTCCCATTTTACCAGATCTAAAGCCAGAGAACCCTTTCAGTGGAGCCTCTATTGGGATGACTTATTGTGAGGATATTTCTGCTTTATCAAAGAGGAAACTAGATATAGATCAAAGCTTATTTGTAACAACAGGAAAGAATTTGAAACATAGTTTGCTTGAGAATAGAGTCACTTCTAAGGTAGAGGAGGGTTAATTTGAATAGGGAGAATCCAAAAAAAGAAAAATCCAGATGGTTGAGACACGTATGGGAACAGATGGGCATGTTTCCCAAGATTGTAAAGTTAATTTGGGTAGTATTTTGCATTGTACATACAATGGAATCGAGACAGATAATACTAAATACAATGCGGACAAGTATAGTACTTTAGATCAGGTAAAGAGTGGTGATCTTTCATAGATACATGATCTGATTCAAAGGAAATGTCTGAGCAGTTGATGTTGTCTACATCTGCAGGAATTAAATCATGATTACCAGGTTCCTATCAGATTACATTTGCAGGTAAAACGAGAAGCAAAAGGAAGAAACAGGTTGGCTGGAATGATCATTTCAAGGTTCTCCAAAATCCTATAGAAAATAATCAAGGGAAAAACAACATACCAAACTATGATAAAGGTTTTGAATCATTGGTGTTGTGTGAACCTAATGCCTCCAAAGGACATATCACCTTATGTTTCTCCACAACTTCAGGTGACATTACAGATTTCAAATGTTAATAGAAGCCGAAGTAATTGCTAGTGTTTACTATCTTAAAATACAGTAAGGTTGTTGTTGTTATTTTTCATTCAACCTGCAAGGTTTGAAATTTCATTGGCTTTTTTACATTTGTAAAAAAAATTTAATGATTGCAAGTTATCCTTTTTACGACCAACTACACAGCTGAGGGTGTCCATACCAAACTATTTAAGAACTTGGTATTTCATTCAGGCATTAGCTCATTAGGTGTGTAAATAGTAATAATGAATAACAGCAATGCAAAAAAAGGTTGTAAGAATTTCATGTAAAATTAAGAATCATATACTTAAATGAAATTATAATTGTAAAAAAGTGGCCACATTTCAGGAAGCCAACTTTCAATTCTATATATCAAACAAGAAACTCAACGAAAAAACCTTCACCTAGACAAAGGTTGTTACTATTCATAGACATAAGCAACTGCATGTGGAAAATTATAATTTGTTATTTCACAATGTTTCCAATCTTAATCTTCTAGCTAGGTATTCATAGACACAAGAAACTGCATGTGGAAAATTATAACTTTCTATTTTGAACTGGTGAAGCTCGGAGCTGATACTATGACTAGCTAAAGGGTAGACATTTCTTCTCCAACAATGTCTTGTTTCTTAAAATTGGATGCCAATAGAAGAAATAAAGTAAAGTTGTTCAAATGTGTTTTTCAATGCCTTAGAAGTAAATGACTAGTGCCTTAAGTCAAACATGTGAAATGTTCAATTCACTCAAAAGGATGCACCAAATACTCTAGCCTAGAAACAAAACCAGTAGTTAGTTCTAATGATCAAGAGAGGAATATATTCTAGCTTGTTAAGAGCATGACAAAGTTTCATGTGTAAATGATGAATAACAGGGTGATTTTAAGGAACCATACTTATTTAAAAGTGTATAAATGTTGGCGAATCTTACCAATTCTTAAAACACCAACTATAAAATGTTTGGTGATATTTTCGAAAAAATATTTTAATTTCCAAGGATTTTATATCGTTTATATAATAATTTGGCAATTTTTAGGGTGAAAAAAGTTTACCCCATCAAAATTGGGCGAAACAGGGCTTCAAAAAATGCAAAATGGCGAATCGTTTTTTGGAGAAAACCCCCTAAATATATCCCATGGGCTAAAATTCACCCCTAAAATTATCCCTGATATAACAGATCAGAGTGAGCAAAGTTATCAAAGTTGGAAATAGTTTTCCACACAAGTATAAATCTTCAAGGTGATAGATTGAATATTTTAAATGACACTTTTTCTTGTACAAATGATGAATTAACAAAGGAAATATTTCCAAGAAAAACAATTTTGTCAAAGCAAAGATAACTTTCAACAAATGTGAGGTGCCTTTGACAAATTCAAATTTTAATGATGGTTTTTTGTGTCAAGACAATTTTTATCAATCAACAAGTTGTTACTTTTGATAATCAACAAGTGCATGAGGTAAATCAAATCAATTCTCTTTGAAAGAAAGACTTGCTAGAAAGATCCAACCTTCTTTTTGATGTTTCGAAACTAGTACTTCTCAATAGATCAGAATGTATCACAACAGTCATGTTTACAATCAAATATGGAAACATTTAAAATAAATGACATGCCCAAAAATATAACAAATCAAATCAAGCAATGGATACAAGTGTTTGTTTGGTCATGTGAATGGGCTACAAGAGTACATGTTGAACCAATTTCACTGTCAAATATATGTCAGGAGTAGCTGAGAGTGACTTGAAACAGAAATGCCCAGAAATGCTTCCGATTGTAAACAATTAATGTATGAGCATAGCAACAAAGTCAAAACCACTTTCTTTGATATTATCCAATGTCAAAATTTACTTATATATCACTGTCAAAACTTATGTAGACAAATCTAGAAAATATGTGTATTTGACAGTCCTCGGATTTGTGATTGTAACACACTTTTGATAGCTAAATTAGTGAGAAAATCAAGTGTAGGTGAGGTGGCTATGAGGGGAAGTGTTTCTTTTGTAAAATAGGGCAACAAATGGCACTAAAGGCTGTCCCAAAACAAGTGTTATGCCAGTCAAAACAAGGACAGTCCTGTATGTATCTTTGGTATCAAAATTATGACTAAAGGGTTTGACGTTAAGGAGATGTGAGGCCTAAATGACAAGGTTGGGTTCTAGGATGTTTAGGAGTCTAAGTATTGACCTTTTAGGGGGTGCCTAATGGTATTTCAGAGGTATGATTTTTACAGCAGCAGTAGGTTAGTTTTAGAAGTGTTTAAGGGTCTTATATTAGCAGCGTTAAAGAGTTAGTAACCTAGGATGGTAGCTATGCTAGGGAGGAATGCTAATGAGTTAGGACGAGGGATCAAGTGGAGGGAATTATGGCAGTTTAGAAAGGGTCGAGGGTTATCTTGGAATTCATTAGGGCTTAAGGATAGGAGATGAATAGGGCTTAGTGTAGTGGATTCCAGACAAAACCATTCTATGGTAATTGCATGTTTCATAAGCAGGATTCTCTGTTAGATAAAGTCATATGAGCCTATTTATTCCCATTCATACATTTCCTTCTCGTTTCAATAGTTTATTACAAGGAAAATTATCCAAAGTTTCTTTAAAAACTACAGTTGGGTGGAATGCCAAGAGGGAAATTCTTAGAATTTTTGAAAGTACAGGTGGTTGTTATAGTGAATTAACAAAATAGTGTAGTATGGTTCTCTCTGCTACATAATCTCCCACCCAATTGGGATTGAAAATTGTCGGGGTGGAAAACCCTAGTGATGTATAGAAAATATTCCAATCAAAGTTTATTGTTGATATGAAAATTCATTTTTAGTGAAACCTCTAAGTAATATGAAGAAAAATGAATCATATTATCTATATCACTATTGAATGATTTGATTGTTAGTCATTTGTTTTGGCCTTTTTTATGTTGTAATGAAAGGAAACAATAAACTACTTGAATGAATTGATTTGGTATTTCTTGGAACCTATAGGAATCTGACCAAGAAAATCCTAGAAAACTAGTGGTCTTCACACTTTTTTGTACACTCAAAGGCTCTTCCTATAGGGAACCATTACTTACAGGATATTGAAACGCACAGGCTTAATGATGTTAAGTAGCACCTCCTCTACCTCTCTAAGGGATATAACCACTATTACTTTTGTGGTTTTGGTGATAGATGCTACATTAGTGGCTACGACTACTTCTTCTTTGGGAGTGGGGAGTTGTTGGGATGCTTCCATGATTTTAGTGATTGCTATCTTTTTGCATGTGATTTGGGAAATTGATGATACATATTTAGTGGTCACAGTTACTTCGTCTCTACAGGATGGAGTGGATATTAAGCCTTATGGATATTTTTGATTGCTGCTACTTGATGACTTATGCATTGAAGTTTTGCCACTATTATCCCTACCTATTCTAGTTAATTGAAGAATCATAATTTAAAATTTGAGTCTATTGATTAATCCTCGATTCAACAAAGAAATTTTCATATCAATTATATGTACGATACGGTAAGATTCTTTACAGTACAAGCATATCCCCCTCCTTGTGTTAATGTATCCCTTTCCATATTTCTATGGGTGGGTAATATTGACCTGACCATATTTTATCGGTAACAATATCGACCATCCCAATTGCTTGTCGGTGGACTATCTTAGCATTATATCACTATAGCGTGCAACGAAGCAAGCGAGCTATCATAGAGTCCCCAGCATATAGCATGGAAAACAAAAAGGTGCCTTGGTTAATAAATCCTATACAATGCAATGGTGGAGTTCAAATATTCAGTGGCACAATGTAGCTAAAGAAATGGTCACCAATTCAAAATGAATTTTTATTGAACATAAACAGCTACCCAAATTGAATTCCTATAGTAATACATTATATCCAAAAAAATCATAATATTACGATTTTTCCAGTAATCTAGCTACATCCTATGACAATTGTTTGTAGCAATTTTTTTGTTTATTGAGATTTGAAGCCAGGTTTGACTCCGATGGGATGAATCTATAAAATCCACGATTGATTTTAATGGGATAAATCTCTGAAATCTCCACCGTAAAAATACCCCAATAAAAGTATGGAGCATCGAGATAAAATGTCATGCTAACATGATTGAATACCTACCTAGATTTCACATAGAGAATTTTGTCATGCTATGGAAGAAGGTTGAAATCAAATTATTAATAAGTAATGACATCAATATATGATGTCGCATATCTACGTTTACACTTGGATCTTCATAGTGAAGATGAAAACAACAAAACCCAATATAATGTCCTCTCCTTTTCAAAAATAAGATAATACCTAAGAAACCTAACCAGCTTACCTCATTTTTTACCCTCAAGGCACATGTTTGGGGTATTCCTTACTTTAGGGGTTCATTTGAGTGTGAAATCCATCGACTCCAGGTTCACCTAATGGAATGAGAAAAATTTAGCAAGAACTAAAATGAAGCAAGCTTTATCACTTTTCTCGAGAAGCACTATAGTTCTCTCACACAAACACACCAACATCTTGGTTACACAACATCGTCATTCCTTTTCCATCAATAAATACATCAATATGAGGGCTATCAACCGTTGAGGACTATAGGGTGATTTTTTTCCTCTATCAATCAAATAGAACAAGCAGTATACATAGATTTAATACTTCATCCAACCAAGTTCTAGGCAGTTGCCTATGTCTATGAATAGTTTGATTCCCAAAGTTCAATTCCCCCCTTTCCACATGAAGTTGGTTATATCTTTGAATACCAACAATATGAGTGCTCCATACCCGTGTATTCTGATTTACATTTATAGAAATTACAGGTCTCCAAGATTCTCAATCACATGTTTCCATTTACAATTATAGAAATTACAGGTCTCCAATATTTTTAGAGGATTTTCATATCAAGGGAACACAATCAGAAGTATCATTCACTAAATGAGACATCCAATAATCAATAACCGCTTTAGGAAGAACCTAATTTAGACATACCTAACAATCGATGTTGTCAATGATACTGAATTTCTTCCAGCCATTTTTTCAAACATGTTGCCTACATTATCCAAACAACCATATTTAGCATACATGCTTGATAATAATCTTATTTATAATGACTTCTACCCAATGGTATTAATTTAAAATTAATCTCTCATTGCTTAACACTCACCTCGTGCAAAAACCTTGTACAATTCATCAACAAAAGTGGGTTTCCAGGATCTACCTACAACATTTTATTGTGGTAAGGCTGGAATATCATCGTTTCGCTCTGATAAAACCATTCCTCCTTATTGTAGGAATTTCTCTCACCATTCTTGTTCAGCCAACCAGGCAAAAGGAACTTGGATTCACATTTCTCTAATCAAACTTTATGAACCGGGGAATAGAGAGAGTTGGCGGAATAGCGAGATTCTTCATGTGGGTATTGATGCTTTGAAACCCAAATTAATTTATGGCATAAAAACCCTCAAATTTCTCTTCTAGTGCCTTGTCTATTTTGCCACTACTCAAAAAATATGATCTTTGAATTTATTTCTCTATGAGAACCCAAAGGCCCTTTAGCCGCTAGTTGAGCCCAGGAGTCAATGTCGGTCCAATACTTGATCCAAGAGAATATTCTATGCACCTGATATGACTCATTCCCAATAGTCGATAGAATTTTAGTGTGGAGTTATAACAACACATAGCCCTCCCTGGTTGCATATTTGGCCCATTTATTATTGTTGACAAGCCTAATTGACCCTAACTACCCTATATGTATAAGTAACAGTTGGATCAACTCATTGTGTCTGCAATCTGGTAGCCCTCCTTCTGGTTTCCCTATTAATTTGACTACATATTCTTGAATCATCGATTGCTTGGTCGTTATTCATACTGTAGAATGAGAAAATGATATCGAAGCAGCCTCTTGATGTTTGGGATAACCAAAAATCAATGTCATAGTGAATGCAAGCTGGGAATCGATCATTTACCCATTCCCTTTTCCTATCCAACTGGCCACTTCACCAATAGAGAGATATTAGGATGAACCTTGGGATGGCTTCAATTGTTCCAGTTTGACCATGGTTGTACCAATTCATTCTTTTGTGGGAAACCCCTTATAAAAATGAAAATGAATATATTTTTGCTTTTTGTTTTTTAATATATGTTTAATGAATATCTTTTTTGTTTTTATATATATATATATATATATATATATATATATATATATATATGTTTTCTTGGTTATATATTATATATTATTCATAAGATAATGTAAAACTAATAATATACCTTCTTTATGTGTGTGTGTGTGTGTGTGATGAAATATATATAAATTGTACCAGGAGCTAGGGTGTGACGTCCATGTCGATTGATATACATGTAGTTTACAAAATTATGGTGTCTACGGGGTATGTCAATGGGGTATGACACTTAATTTGGTGTCAATTGTTGAGCTGTGATGTCACATGAGGGGGTCTATAATTTACTAAATTATAACAATCTTTTGAGCAAATCTCCAATGTATCTAGATTGTGTAATATTATTCACTAGACTGTGTAGTATTGAATAAGCTAGACCATGAAAGAGTTTCCATGGTTTTACTTTCTTGGAGAAAACCAACCTAGGATCAACTTGGTTTCATGGTGGGCAGTCTAAGATCCCACCCATACAACCCTTGAACCATAACCCCACCAGCTATAACTACATTTTCACCTTATAAAGGTGTTTAAGGCTACTAAAATGTAGAAATTAACATTATCTCCTATCCAGATTGTGCATTACTATTACATATTCATTGTACTTTCAATGGAAGATAGTGATAGAAATGGTTAATTGCTATGCACCATAGTAATTTTCTGATTTTTGCAAGGAAAAATGATTCAGGTTTTTGGTCCAAAATTAATAGTTTGTTCCCTTATATAATTTATTGGAGATGAGTGACAGATGAAAAAAGAAATACCATGGAAGATGGACATAGATCTACCACGAAGAATGCTAATGTTGTTTGTGGAATTATGAATCATGCAAAAAAGAACTAATATTTGAGAATTTCAAAGTGGTCTTGTTTAATTTGAATCATATTTACTGGTACTAATTAATTAATTAATTAATTTACCATTTGGTGATTATGTTTTAGTTTGTATGTTGTTAAATAATGCAATTATCTATTGCGTGCTCCAATTCCTATATACAAGACTCCCTCGTTATCTTAAGAAATGGAGCGCTGCTAGTGACGACAAATAAAGTGTTATTATGAGCCCTGACCAAAAGGACCATGAAATTGGAGAAATATATCTCAATCCAAGGGTGCACTCCTATGAATCACCTATGAGATGGTGTGAAAAGGGCTACCCGCAAGTTACATCTATTGTTGTATACATAGGTTTTATGAGTTCAAAACTACCACACGATCTCATATGGGATGAATTATTCAAATAACACTTTCAATTAGCAACTAGCCTCCCCAAAACCCGTGCAAGAGGACTACTGGATGGGACGACCGATTTAAGATGACAAAATTTTCAAATCTAATTTGAAGGTTGTAAAGGAGATCGTTGCCTAGAGTTCCAATCCCAACAAATGTTGATGTAATACACTTAGAGTTGAGGTACCACTGATGTTTGAAGGTTATTCATTCTTAGAACCTAGAAAATGAAGCACGGGTTTCATGGATTAGGATGAAACTATGAAAAGAATTCATAGAACTGCAGTCTTGGTGGAAAAAAATACATTTTCAGCTTTCATATTCAACCCCTAATTGCTTCTTATGCACCCATAATTGAGAAAGGGTTGTTGCTTGATGGTTTTGGACTAGTTAAGAATGCCATTTAAGGGCTATTTTGAGGCTAAGATATGTTTGGAAAATCCCTAGTTGGGTCCATACTTGATAAATAGCCCTCTTCATCACTATTTATGTGTCTATATTTGTGAAATTTGATGCTTGTCGTCACTGTCCATGTTCATAATCACTTCAAAACTACCCATATTTCCTTTTTTGATGCACAAAGTTCCTTCAAAAATATTTTATACTTGATCAACGATTATAGGGATATTTATGCCCAAGGGACCACCCTGAATACCTCTTGAAGGTCCCTAAAATGACATAGGTCACTCATAAATCTACAAAACAGTTCAGATTAGCTCAAAATGCTCATATTGATCTCTAAAAACCCTACTGAACACCCTATGCAAATGGGGGTTAACAGAACCGAAAGAACTATATGTTTTTTGACATTTTGTAGGTTTACTAATTTCCCACTAGATGCATCTTAATAGGAATCTATTTTACTATGTGAGTATAATCAACAGTTAAGTATTCACGCTTGGACTCATGAGTTTAAATTTCGACCATGTCTATGTGTGTTGTTCTTTTATTATTGCTATTGTTTTTCCAAACTCATATTTTTACTCAATTATGCAAATCCAACCGTGAAAAATGAAAAATACAATATAGCTAGGTTGCAAGAGATTTTAGATATTAAAAAAAAGGGTATGAGGTTTTTCAAAATAACTTCCAGGGATAAATTCTAAAACTGGGGATATTTTCATGGATAAATCTAGTGGACGATTAAGTTAAAAAGGAAACTATTCACTCCTACTTATCCATCCATGTATTGCATAAAAAAAATGGATTGAAACACTAAATATGATCATTTTACTGATGGTAATATAAATAACAATGTAAATTTACCATTGTTGAGAAACCTCCTCGACGACCTCCTTGACTTCCTCTGTGACTCCTATGCCTGCTCAGCCTCTTTTTCCAGCTACTTGACCTCCTCTGCAACCTTGGTGGTGACCTCTATGACCTCCGCGACCTTCGTGGTGACCTCTGCAATGGTATGCAAAATAGCAATGAAACTCGTCATGGTTATCCCCAAACCAAAACCTGTCACGGTACTTGACCTGTGCTTTCAGAATGCGAAAAAGCAATGTAACCTGTCACGGTTATCCCCAAATAAAAACCCATTTCCTATCATATGGAAAAACCCCAATTTCTCATATGTGATGTACCACTCAAGAGGAATGTATCGTTGCTAACTACACTAGATCCCAAAAGTAATGTACCGTTATGTCTCCCATGTGACATCAATAAATGCACACCAATGGTGATGTATGTTGAACATCTAAAGTTCTTACAACTATGTTTCGATTTAATGTTGTCTTTTACACATGAAAAATACATTTAACTCAATAATATCACCAATTGGTGATCTCTCCTTTATTAATACATTGTCTTTAACGCCTTTGAACATATTGAATGGAACCATATTTACCAAAGTATATGGCAAATTTGGAAAGTTTTCACTAGATATTGTAGGTCAATGAAAGTTAGTGTTAGCTACTCTATGCTAATAGGAGACCATGGATAACAATAATTCTATTATATATATATAAATAATATTTTCCAAACAAATAAATATAAATATAATTAGCTTAAAAAATAAAAAAAATTAACTAAAATTGAATATTAATAATATAAGCTTATGATTAAAATTTATGTATAAAAAGAAACAAATTTATCTATTTATTAATTTATTCAATTTATAAATGTTGATAATGATTAGTAAAAAAAATATCTTAATTTACTAATAATTTATTTTTTTTTACTAATATTTCTTCAACTGTCTCTCAAATAATACCCTAGCAAGTGTCATCGCAAATCCGACAAAGACCGTCGAACTTTCGACGAACACCTCTTCAACTGTCATCGCAAATCCGACGAAGAACCTTACACTAAAAGTTGCAAATCCGACACATTAGTGTTGCAAAGTCTCGTCGAAAAAACTACGATGAGAAAAGTCAAAAAATCGATGACCCTTAAAGAAATCGGAAGGTACAGTACTTTTCATCATTGCAATTCGACAAAATGTACTTTACATCGGATGTCGTCAGATTTTGGGCTCAAATCCTGTTGTGATATAATCTTATGAAGTAGCGTTGTAAGATACTTTGTATTGAGATTTTGTGAGAATAATGTAGATATAACAAAAATAATCCATTGAATATTGCAAATGGATTCATTGATAAAATAGTGGGGAAGGTCAAAAAGAATAGGGCAATTGTATTGGAGAAGATATTACAAATTATTGAGAAAAATATCAACAAAATTGGATATTTTGAAGCATTCATAGAACAAATAAAAGAAGAGTTTGCACCAAGAGGGGGAGTGATAAGGGCCATTACAAGTCTATGTGTAAGACTAAGATGAGAGGCTCCTACATATTCAAGAAGTTTGAATCTGAAAGGACATAATGGATTAGGGAAATATATATTCAGTATTCAAGAAGGGTGATAAATGTTATACTTTGATTATATATATATATATATGAAGAAATTACAAAGAATTTATATGTTAACACATTGGAGACTATCAAGTTTTGTGTCATGTTTAGCCTTGAGTGAAGACTGGTCACATTATAACCTCATATCTAGTGTGTAATTTCAGAAATAAATAAGTTTTAATTATTTTTAGATAGTTTAAAAAATATTTTTATCTAAAAAAATCCATATTTATATTTCAAAATATCAATATAAATACATTCTTTTTTAGTGTTCATTCCTAAGTTATATTAAAAAAAATGTCAAAAAAATCTTACAGTAAATTACATGTGGCTAAAACGTACGCACATAATATACAACCAACATTCCTCATCACTGTAATATGTCATCACTTTGTATCTTATAGTTTTTAAAAGGAGTGACCGTCCAAATAGACCACAATATGATTACGGTATCTTCTACAGTCATCCATACCAAATAGTAAAAACAAGTCCTACAGGATATATACTATAAATATAAATATAGAGGAACCTAAGCCACTACAGAAGTTTATCCAGACAGCTTACTACATAACTTCAATTTTTTTTCTGGAGCTCATCTCATATGGATCCGATCCCTCCATATGTTGTATGTATTGGGCCCAATAACCTCCTCCAGATTGGAAGCGTGCTAGGATTTTTTGCAAAAAAATCCAGTAGATATTCTAGAGGTGAAAGTTCATAGAGGAAAACCACAACAAAACATTCCAGTAGCCTATCTAGAGGTCAAAGTTCATAGAAGACACCCACAACAAAACTGTAATTGATAAAGAAACAAAATCTCTGATAATCACATAGTCTGGATGTTTTTGCAACAAAAATTATAAGGAACACGAATCAAAGTTGCATAGGCACATACATTATGAAGCATGCGAGAAATGCTTATTGAATGCCACAGAATGTATGACCAAACCAAAACAACAACAACAAAAAATCCATGACATAAATAGATTATTTACAACTACAACTTGCAACAACTTGACTATGTATCAATATTTACTAAACTAACCATGAGGAAGCGATGTATTTTGTGGAATGATTATGGTGAGGTAGGGAATCATTGTACCATAGGAGTTGTGGTCGATTAGAAGTGTTCAAATAAAATGGTGGATTGAGTTTCAGGGAGGATGCTTCAACCAGAATAAATGAAAGTAAAGCGTTGGATTTACAATATAATTCTGTCATATTATCCATCATTCCACATAGTTAATTCATTGTGCCTTCCCTTACCAATTCTATTGCTTTCTACAATAAAACCTGCATTGCATATGGCATTTCTGCAGTCCCTTCCAACGTCGGTCCAAGATGACTAGCAAGTTCCTCATCATTTTCCACCTCACATATAAATTCTTGTTCTATTTGTGAACAAGCAGCAGTTGCAACAGTCTGGAAGTCTATTTCCAGGGAAGAACTTTCTTTGAATGAACCAGCCCACTCATGACTTACACGCAATGCTTGTTTCCTTATTGCTAAGCAGACTAGCTGGATTGTAAATGCCTCCATCTGTTGCCCTGCCAGAAAATTCTCCTGTGTTATCTAGGCGATTAAACGAGCAGGCCTTTGCAACAAGTCAAGTCTTGTTGGAGGATAATCTGACGATTTCTCCGACGGATCCCATGAAACAAATGAGGCATGAGAACTTCCTAATGGTATATTCGAACCTTGGCTCTCTATAGAACCCAAAGCTATCCCATTATTTTTCATTGGTGCACTAATACTTTCGAAATTGTTCAGCCTAGATGCACCAAGAGAGGAAGAAATTTTCTCAGCATCCACAAAGAAATAATCCTCAGAATCCACAAAAATGTAATCCCCAGCGTCCAGAAAAACCTCCTCATCAATACAGTCCTCAATGGAATCTATAACCCCCTTTCATGAAGTTGTGTCAACAAGTTCTTTTTCAAAATTGACAACAAGCGCTTCTGAGCAGTGAGCTTGTGATGCCTATGAATTTTCAACAATTAGGTTATCTCTTGACCCCTATGTGCGACTCTCATAACGTACCATAGACCTAATTGTTTCGACCATAGATATAGCATTAAAAAATTCTTCTGTAATATTGGCAAGTGTTTCTATGCATTGAGCTTTTGACACCTTTGAATTTTCAATATCCTGGTTGTCTCCTGACCCCTCTCTGTTGTTCTCATGACAGACCATATACCTAATTGGTTAGAAAATAAATCTATGATTAAAGAAATCCTCAAATTACAATCGCTCGGCTGGATTTAGGGGCAATAGTTTTTTACATAAATCAACGCAATCAGGGTTCAGATGTCCAACAATATCATTTGGAAATAAGTCTAGGTCATCTAATTTCATTATATTCTGCATTAGGTCATTCGAAGAAATGCTAGAATACGGTGTTTCTCCCATGACAAGCTGAAATAGAATAGTGCCCACGCTCCATAAGTCTGGCTTGGCATCGTACTTCTGGTATGGCATAATCTCTAGAGCCATGTATAAAGGTGAACCACAAATAGTTTCTACTAACCCTTGTGGTTGCAGGGACTGTTTTCTCGCCATTTATTTAAAGTAGAATATTGTGGGTTTTCAAGTCCCTATGTATAAGGTTGTTTTCTCGAAGAACTTTTAATCCAGCAGCAAGCTGGATGATAAAATCTCTCGTGGCAACTTCTGAAAACCTTGCACAAATTTTGATGTATGAAAATAAATCACCCCCATTACAATACTCCAAAACAAGAAAAAATGTACCTTGATTCAGCGAATCTCACAGCTTCCGACAGAACTTCTATGTAGCAATTCCTTGATAGCATATATATCACCATGGCAGTGAATGTTCTTGGCACGTTACACCATGGGAAAAGACCCCGCTCCAATATGATTCTCCAACTCAGAAGTTTCCCACTACTCTCCCCTCCATTCTCAACTATGTTAGAAAAAACAAACTTGAGTTACTGCTCAATTATAAAAAATTTACCCTGACTTCTTACAACTTGTCAATTTCAGTGAAACTTAATCCACAGATTTTACTTCCACCACTTGTCCATTAGTTTGGTTTTAGTAGGAATTTACAAAGGATATTTCTTAGTCTAAAACACTTAAGAAATTACAAATGTTTTTCACCCACCAATAATATCAATTAAAAAGAGACAGAACAACAATTCTATGGAATTACAAAATCATATACCCAAACATTAAGGAAACTTGTGTCTACCAATGTTGTAAAACCTGGAACTTTTATTGGGTGAGAAATTTATGGATTCTTTGATCTTTCACTCAAACCGTATATGCAAACAATTTTTTCTCAAGTAACTCTCGAAATAATGTGCGGCTAAATAAACATGCATTCAACCATAAACTACTTTATTTATATAACTTGTCAGGACATAACAAAGAACTATATTGTCGTAAATGAAAACTTGAAATTTATAGAGATGTTTAACATTTTATAGAGCTTTGTCTCTTAACATATTCAAACACACATAAGCTTGAGATTCCCCACAATTCTTTCCTCACTCTCTCCTATCCTCTGAGCTCTCTCTCTCTCTCTCTGCTTTGTCTATTGTGTCTAACTAAATTTACAATCTTCTTCTTCTATTTATAGGAAAACTAGAATTTGCTTCTCCATGAATCTATAGACTTGCCATTAATGGTTGTAATAACTATCTACCTACAAACTTAGCTTCAGAATTAATTTGACTGGTTTACATTGCTGAATTGTGGACTCTTCACTTTTGTTAGAGTGACCAACAAGATCTGAACTGATACGGACTCTCACCAGAGTTGGATGAGATCCGATACGGATCTACAAGTAATTAATATTTCCAACACTCCCCCTTAATTATGAGCAGATGGGGATTTTTAAAACAAGATTTACAAAATGTTTTAAAGCTTAGACTTGCTCTATGCATGACAGAGTTCATTGTGTAGAACTTGTCATTCCAAGACAACTACATAGATACTGAAATGTGTCCTTTTCCAATGGTTTTGTAAAGATGTCTGCAAGTTGATCTTCAGACCTGCAAAATTCTAAACAAATTTCTTTGTTGTTCACCAAATCTCTTATGAAATGAAACCTTATGTCAATGTGCTTGATTTTCTTGTGAAACACATGATTCTTTGATAATGCTATGGATGAATTGTTGTCATAGAAGATGGTTTTCGATTCTTGTTGGTTCTACGACAAGTCTTTCAACATTCTCTGCATCTAGACAGCTTGACATGTAGCGCTTGTAGCTGCAACATACTATGCTTATGTTGAAGATAGAGTTACTATGGGTTGTTTATTTGAATCCCATGAAACAACACCTATACCAAAATGAAATGTGTACCCATATGTGCTCTTCCTATCATCTATGATGCCTCCATTTTCATTGTCAATGTAGCCAGTGAGTTTAAAATTTTATGAGGTTGAATACATAATGGCAAGGTATATTGTGCCACTTACATACCTCAAAATTCTTTTACTTGCTTTCGAATGAGGGTCTTTTGGTGACTCCATGAATCTTGAGATCATACTTACTCCATACATGATGTCTAGTCTTGTCGCTGTTAAATACATAAGGCTTCCAACCATCCTTTTAAACAGCATAGGATCTATAGTTAATCCATCATCATCCTTGCTTAATTTTAAACCTATTATTACTGGTGTTGTGTCTGGTTTGCAATTAGACATATTAAATATTTTCAAAACTTCACTTTCATATTTAGACTGTGATATAAATAAACCACTTTAAGATTGTTGAACTTCAATGCCCAGAAAAAAATCCATAAACCCGAGATTAGTCATTTCAAATTCACTTTCCATGACTTCTTTAAATTCTTCTATGCCAAAGTCACCAGTAAATATTAAATCATCTACATACAAGAAGACAACTAGCATCATACCTTGCTCATTCACTTTGGTGTACAAATTCGGTTCACTTTCACTTCTGTGAAATCCATTTTCAGTGAGATAGAAATCAATCCAACTGTACCAAGATCTAGGAGCTTACTTCAAACCATAGAGTTCCTTTTTCAACATGTACACTTTATGCTCTTGACCTGGAACTTCATAGCCTTGTGGTTGTTCCACATATACTTCCTCTTCTAAATAGCCATTCAAAAATGCTGACTTAACATCCATTTGATAAACAGACCATTTTTTTTTGCGGCAATGGCCAAAACTGTTATGACTGTATCCATGCGTGCAACAGGTGCAAACATTTCATTGAAGTCTATTCTGGGGTGTTATGTGAACCCTCTGGCTACCATTCTTTCTTTGTGCTTCTACACATTCCCATCAAAATATTTCTTGGTCTTGTAAACCCATTTGACGTTGATTACATCTTTGTCTTTTGGTACATCAACCAGCTCCCATGTTTGATTCTTCTCAATGCATTCTATTTCTTCATCCATGGCTTGTGCCCATACTTCTTTTTCCACATCTTCTTCAAATTTTATTGGATCTTATATAGGAGAAAATAAAGCAAAGAGAGAGAATGAATTTGGTGTATCAGCTTCATATATATTTCATGCATACTTCTTGTCTTCACTGGTTCTGTCGATGTCAACCTTGAAGAAATGCTTGATGGATTTTTTTGTCCTATTGGTGTGCTTTTCGGCGTAGCTTGAGATGCCACTTGTGTCAATAGTCCTTGTGTTGAACCATGTTGTGGTGTCATGGGAGTCGATGGTGCTACAACCGCTTGAATTACATGTGGTGTTTTAACCACTTCCTCCACCATGTCATCATGGTCAACATTCGACACAATATTGACATTTGTGTCGACAGTTCCATCCCATGATTTATTCTCGAAAAAATGAATATATCGATTGATTATCACTTTCCTTGCGACAAGATCATACAACTTGTATGCTTTTGTTTCTTCAAAGTAGCCAACAAAAATACATTTATGTGCCTTGTTGTCTAGTTTCTTTCTCAACTCATCTGGAACATGAGCATATGCAACACAACCAAAAATGTTTAAATGAGAAACACTATGATTCATACATGTCCATGCTTCTTGAGGAACTTTGTTCTTCACACTCTTTGTCGGACGCTGGTTCATAATGCATACAACAGTTGCGACTACTTCACCCCAATATTCATTTGGAAAATGCTTGGCTGCCAACAGGTTGCACGCCATCTCCATGATGATTATGTTCTTTCTTTTAGTAACACCGTTCTTTAGAGGTGTATACCGTGCAGTGAATTTATTTTGCATAGCCTGGGTCTTGAAAAATTTTATAAATTCATTTGAAACATATTCACCTCCTCTATCGGTCCTTAATATCTTGATGCGGTGTCCACTCTGGTTCTCCACAAGTGCCTTGAACGGCTGAAAATAACTAAATGCATCAGATTTATGTTTCAAAAAAAATACCCATGTTTTTTCTTGAGTAGTCATCAACAAAAGCAAGAAAATAATTGCAACCACCAATGGATGATGTCTGCATTAGACCACAAATATCATAGTGCACAAATTCAAGTGGTGTGCATGCTCTATATGACTTTTTGACTAGAAAATTCTCTCTATGCTACTTGCCAAAAATGCAGCCTTCATAAACCCTTTTTGTTCTGTCTATCAATGGAAATCCTTTCACCATATTCTTTGTCTGCAATAGCTTCAGCCCACCAAAATTCAAATGTCCAAATCTGAAATGCCACAACCAAGACTCATCCTGAACTTCTATCTGAAATGCAGCCTAAAAATTAGCGTTATCATTTTCTTTCTTGTCGAGGTGCTCGACTGCTTCTTTACTTTCTGCCTTGAATGTAGCTCCTGTATTTTTCTTCCCTTTCATGTCAGGAACTATCCTCCATGGAAACAAGCGGTTTCTTGTCATTGGCACTTTTTCTATTAGCCAGTTGCTTGGACACTTGTCTTTAATCACACAGTGGTCATCTTCAATGTAGACTATGTAGCCTTTTTGTATCAGTTGTCCAATAATCAACAAATTATGTTTCAAACCTTCAACATCATTAGACATCAGGAATATACTTACTCTCCCCCTGTCTGGTTAGAATACGAACAGCACATTTTCCCAAAACAGTAACTTGGAGATTATTTCCAAGTGTAACATCAATTTGAACTGAATTATCTAGACTAGCAAATTTAAATTACCAGTCATATGATTGTTGCATCCTGAAACTAAGTACCATATGTCATGTGGACTTTCTTGGACAATATTGCATTCAATTGGAGATGTAGATGCCATTAACATTGCACTTGTTGGAGTGATGGTGTTGGTCGACTGATTTGGGCTTTTCCTTCCTTGCTAATATTGTTTCTTCCTACATTCATATGCATAATGACCAAATTTCTTGCAATAATGACATTGGATTTTTTATTTATCAAACCTCTGGCCACTTGGCTGACTTAGATTATATTCTCTCCTCTACTAGCGACATTTCCATGACTTTTGTCACGTCCTCCTCTTGAAGAACTTCTTCCTCTACCTCTGGAGTTGTTTCTCCCCCTACCTCTACCATGGCTTATGGATGACTGTGCTACGAATGCACCTTCCAATGATGTATTTGTTCTGTTGATTCTGTGTTCATGATTGATGAGTGAAGCTTGAAACTCATCAATGGTAAAAGTTGACATATCTTTGTTTTCTTCCAATATCACAACCAAGGATTCAAATCTAGGGGGAATACTTCTAAGAATTTTTTCAACAACCCTTTGGTCTTATATGGTTTCTCCATGAGATTTCAGTTGGTTTTTCAAACCAACAACTCTGGTGTAGAATGTGTCTACAGTCTCTAAATATTTCATTGACAAAGATTCAAAATCTCTTCTAAGGATCTGCAACTTGGAAGTCTTTACCTTGTCCAAGCCTTGATATGCAATATCCAATGTTTCCCATTCCTACTTAGCGTTTATTGTCGTTGATACTCTTGAGAGTATTCTTTCATGCATGGCTTGATGTATATACGTAGAGCCTAGCTTTTCCATCTTTCTTCCTTTATTCCCTCAAGACATCTTTCTCAGCTTGTGTGATATTTTTATATGTTGTCTGGTCTGTTGGTTCTACATAACCATGCTGGACAATTTGCCAGACATATTGACCTCTAAACAAAGCCTTCATTGTTAGAGACCAATATTCATAATTCTTTCCTGTAAAACTTGGATTTTGCAATGAAATAGAAGTGGAATCCATTTTTAGTTTTTTAACTTTCCTTAGAAAATTATTTTTTCCACTTTTAAGACAATATTTCTTTCATAAACCTTGATCTGATACCAGTTAGAAAAAATCGAGGTGAAAAACTTGATTTACTGCTCAGTTATAAAAATTTCATGCTGACCTCTTCTTCTTTTTACTTTTCAGGTGAAACTTAGATAACTCTGACTAAAAAAGTATACCAATATAGTCGGACCCGACTCTTTTACCTCTACTTGTCGGTTCTACCGACAGGTTTTACTTCGACAAATTGTCAGTTTTACAACTTGGATAGTACTTAACCGACAGGTTTTACATCGACCACTTGTCGACTGGTTTGGTTTTAGTCAGAATTTACAAAAGATATTTCTTAGTGTAAAATACTTAATAAATTACAAAAAAAATTCACCCACGAGTAATATAAAGTAAAAATCAACACAACAACAATTCTATAGAATTACAAAATCATATACCCAAACATTAAGGAGACTTGTGTCGACCACTCTAGCGTAAAACCTGGAACTTTTATTGGGTGAGAAATTTATGTATTCTTTGATCTTTCACTCAAACCGTAAATGTAAACAACATTTACTCGAGTAACTCTGGAAAGAATGTGCGGCTAAATAAACATGCATTCAACCATCAACTATTTGATTTATATAACTTGTCACGACATAACAAAGAACTATATTGTCTCAAATTCAAACTTGAAATTTATAGAGATGTTTAACCTTCTACATAGCTTCGGTTCTTGACATATTCAAACACACAGAAGCTTGAGCGTCGACACAATTATTTCTTCACTCTCTGCTATCCTCTGAGCTCTCTCCTGCTCTCTCTGCTTTGTCTATTGTGTCTAACTAAATTTACAATCTTCATCTTCTATTTATAGGAAAACTAGAATTTGATTCTCTGTGAATCTACAAACTTGCCATTAATAGTTGTAATAATTATCTACCTACAAACTTAGCTTCAGAAATTAATTCGACTGGTTTACATTACCGAATCATGGACTCTTCACTCTTTTCAGACAGACAGACAAGATCTGAACTGATACAGACTCTGGCAGAGTTGGCTGAGCTCCGATACAGATCTGCAAGTAATTAATATTTCAAATAAACTATACATCCATAGCAATATATGTGGGGAAGGCAGGGGAGTTTCATTCTCTATTTCAGTAGCACTTAAAACTTCACTAACAATTCAAATCAACACTTATGTCACAGCTGGTTGTGACAGCTGACAGAGCTCACAAAACTCAAATAAACACCTACAGGACCGTTGCAGCTGATAGCAATGTACCAATGGTGTTCCAACTAATTATTATAGCTAACATCAATTAACACGACTATTTCAGCTAGTTGTGACTGCTTACAGTCACCTACAACACACTCACAGCCCAGTTGCTGCTGTCTTTTGCAACTTTCTAATAACCCATGCATTCATAAACTTAACACAAATATTCTGATATAACAATAAAACATGTTAACATAATAAAATATATTTTCTCCAATTGCTACAGCAAACTAACATCAAGAAAATAAATCTGAGTTATCTAACTCAAAGATAGAGTAAACACAAAAAATACCCAGTAAAAATATTCAGAGTTTCAACTCTGTGTTAATCTCTTCATCTATTTCTCTGACTGTGTGTTACACACTTCTCTGTATTCCCAACATGATCACAAGCTAGGTATTTATAGGATATTTAGCTAAGTCAGTCATTAACTACTAATTGACCCTTTACATTACAAAAATGGAATTCATAATTTAAGATTTACAGTCTGACATAATTTAATTAATTCTCTTCCCTTTCATGAGCTGCAATAGGAACGATGGACACCCCTTCAAGAAGCTGATCATCTGGAACATGTCAATGATTACCTCTTCAAAAAACAATGTAATACTCTACCCCAATAATTATAGGTTGTAACTGCTTCTTTAGAAATCAATGTGGTGTGTTGCCTATTTGAAACCTTGACGACATGACAGAATCAAAGCAATGTGGTAGTGGTTGGCTCTTCAGAGTTGTGACGGCCACAAATATGGGCGGTGATGCCTTTTCACACTTCCAGTGATTAGGTAACTTCAACGGTGCTATCTCTTCAGTGTTTCAGAAAGCAATTGATCTGGGTGGTGGAGTAATTAATTACTTCTAACATTTTTCCCCTTAATTACTACACCCAAAATACATCAAACACAAGCAACTATAGCTTTTACAAAACAACATTCCAACGATAATGCCTACTGTTCTAAGTCTCAGCAAGGTTTACATCAATATCAAAACAAATTCAAAAATTTGTTGACATTATTTGTTGGAACATACTAGTGCCCTTTTTTCTATTTCTTTCAACTCCAAACTTTGAAATATGTAAACTGTGTTTTCTGTTTTATCTTCATCTACCTTAATCTTCTTCAGCTCTTGCTTCATTCGTGGCTTCAGCCATTTCTTCATCTTCACTTTACATCTTAATAATATGAATCCCTTTTGCTCAGCAACTCCACGATAATTGTTCTCCTCATATAATATTTCATCATTTATTTCAACATCAAGACCATTGCATTCAACCTTCTTAGACTTTGCAAACCAATCATTAATCATAATTTCAATTGCATCATTCTCAGCTTCGGTTTCATCATTAGTTGGCTTAGAGCGCCAAACTTTATACCAAAAATACTTTTGATTCTTCATCTTCACTTTCTTCTTTACCTTCAATGTTTTCTTTGATTCCAAAAATACATTATGATCAACTTCAACTGCAAAACATTCTTCAATTTTCTTATCATCATTCAAATTTTCAATGTCCTTTATGCCAAGGACTTCAATCCAAATATTTTCTTCTAAATATTGTAACATGGGAATACAAAGATCCCACAAGCTATCTTTGAATTTACTGAGAGTAATTAGTTCAATGTCATTTTATAGACACGGTAATTAATAATAATGCCCAGTTTCTTCAAGACTCCATGACATGAAGATGTTTTCAACTGATTCTTCAACCAATTCATCTTTGGTGCAATTTTCTTCTTTCAAATCAAACTCGTCATTTACAATATCATTTTCAATGGATTCTTCTTCCTCTCCAATTGGTTTCTCACCAACACATTCAAACATTTTTTCAACATTGTATAAATTATCATACTATGAACCATATTGGTTCTTTTCATTTTGTTCTTCTTAGAGAGTTGTCACTATCTCTTCATTCAAATATGCCTCTGTTGATGCAACAAGGTAATCAACTTTCTTCATTTCTTCTTCCAGCCATTCTTTCAAAAATTTCAATTGTTCATCAAGAACATCATTCCTTATTCCAGTTGCTCTATCTACAATAGAACATACAACATTTTGAGTGTTATCATTATGCAACTCTTTTTCTATCACTGCTTCTAAAATCACCGAATCATCAACATTTCCAGCATCATTATAGATTCATTTTGCTTGTATTTTATCTATTTCATTCGCTGCAACTTATGTGCATTCTTCAACAATATTATCAAATTCTTCAACAAAATTAAAATCATCAATATTTTCAAAAAGCTCATAAACAAGTTCAAGCACTTCAACACAGTGCTATTCATCTTTTTTAGCTTTTGATGTTGCTTCACATACTGCTGATAAGGCAGTTTTCATTCTATCATCATGATCATCATTGACCATTACTTCTCCATGGGAAATTTCATAAATATTGGTTGCTTCATTGGCACCTTCTTAATCATCTTCATCAGTAACATACATCATTGGAATATACAAGGAACAAACTACTACACTCACAGTTGCTTCACCTTCAATATTGACTTATAATCCAATACTTCATCATTTTCTTTCTTTGTACCTACACAATCACTAACAAACAAATTATTAGAAAAAATCTTTTTCTTTTTTATGTCCTTATCTGCACCATTCAATATCTCAGCAGATTCTTCTTCAAAAATATCACTGTTGGTTCTCTCGGGCAGACCCGAGTTTACTTGTTATGTACCAACAAAACCCCTAGCTCACTGGCCCTTTCGGCGACAGACTGCAGAGCAGCCTGAAGTCTCACCCGAAGTGATCTTAGATGGGGTGGATGAAGACTCAAGTGTTCTCAACCGGGTTCTGTAGCATCCTATTGGGTCGCGACTCTTCTTAGCCAGTGGGATCTCTCTCCGCGATGGTGACCTTTCTTACTCGCTGGCCCTGGGAGGGAGCGGTCTCTTATCGCATCACTACCTGTAGAGCGATGCGTAACTATCTCCTCGGCTACCCTCTTATACTGCGGTATCGCACACCGTGGTTCCTCCGACGGTGCGATATCACCTTTCTATACTGCAATATCCCTTATGGTAAGACTTCAATATGGCCCTCACGGCCCAAGGCTTCCCTCTTAGTATACTAGTAAGCTAAATAGCTTCACTTAGACTCCTATAGTCTAATATGCTTAACATAAACTATACTGAACTCGTAGAACTCATATACTGGAGTCACTTAATGCAATAACTGTCAACTAACATGAACCAAGCACTGATAAACTCATATACAGGCTACTTGGTACATTCAACTTGCGGTTAGCCTTCTATGCGCTATAATTGAAGCATAACATACATACATTCGTCACTGATAAGCAACATTCATGTAACAGGTAACAGATAACACATAAGTAAAACACAAACACATGAAATAGTCACACAACACACGGATTTTACGTGGTTCACCTCCAGGGGGGAAGCTATGTCCACGAGAGCTGGTTTTGATATTATATCTTGAGAGAGTAAACACAGTTCCGCTGCAACCTACTATGCAGCCTGAGATCTTCTGGGAAACTCCACACACACAACCGGGAGCCCTTCTCTCTTAGATCTCTTTTCCTTCTTATATTTCCTTCTTACAATATACTCCTCCTCTCTCTCTCTCAATCCCTGCGGATTGTTCAATCCCTGTAGATTGTTACATACATGCTCTTAGAGCCAGCTACTGGTTACAGTAAGATAACTACAGACTGAATAACCGAACCAGAGATTTAACTCTTACAATACTGAGACTCTAGAGACACTTGGCTAGATAAATGACTCAAAAGCTACCTCACGACTGACTGTCTAAGCAGCTACCCAATTGTCTCACTATATAACCTTTTACATTACAAAATACATGCCTATATAGGCGGCCCGAAGGTCTCACCATTACAACACTATGGGCCTTTCCCAACAGTAACCCAAAAACCCTAAGTGTGACAGTCAGCGCGTCTGTACTAAGGGATTCTGCTTACTGTCACACCACAGCTTCCTGCAGTCTTCCACGCTTCCCAGTGCTGATCGTGGGTATGGACGTCGCTTCCTATTGTCCCTTTTCTTCAATACCTCGTCCTGTTGCTCCTTTTCCTTTATGAAGGTAGCTGAGCCCCCCTGTCTTCACCGCTGCCTTAAGTGCAGTGGTTGAGCTCTCTCTTCTCGGACGCTTAGGTACTGTCTTCTTTTGACTTCCCTGTCCCTATGTAGCAGCTTTTCCTGTAGCTGCTGGACCCTGCTCCAACAGTCCCCTAACACTTACCTGTGGCTCGTCCCTGAGCCACTAACAGCTGGCTTCTCCTGCTGTAGCTTGTCCTTGGCTTCCTGCGAAGTCTTTGTAAGTCTCTCACGAAGTCCTGCGACTTCTTTATTCATAACCTCGACACACTCTTGTGCCATTTCAAGCATAGCTTGACTAATGCTGGAATCTTCTGTAAACTTAGTTCATCGGTCTCTCTTAGCTTTCCTTCCCTTATTGTCATGCTCTCGTTCTCGTTGCTTGTAAGACCTGCCATCCATTTGTTCAACACAAGGATTCAAATCCTTGGTATCACGAGAACTCCTCTCTAGCTAGATTTAGAACTCGTATCCCAAAGAAAATATAAATCTGTATCTTCCAGCCTTCTTAATCATTTAACTCGGTCTAGATCCTTTCATATGAAAACTATACAAACCATGAATTACATTATGAGAACAAGCCTTTGTCTGCATTTTGAAGTTCTGCTTGTTGGTTTGTTTTCCCCTTTCACTTTTCTCCTCAGTAAATTGCTCCAGGTTTTCATGCTGCCTTGATCTTCATATTTTCGTTTCTTTGCCTCTACAATCTCTTGTTCTTCTCTTATGGGATGAGATAGGTCATCTTCCTTCTCCCGTTGCCATATTTTTCTCATTTTTACTTTCTTCTTGGCTGGATATTTCTTTTCATCATTCTTCTGCTCTGTTTTCTTATCTTCAGTGATCAGCTCGTCTTTCTGCTTCTCTGCAGCAAAGACTTTGATGATATCTTCTACATCCTAGTTTTGACTCCTCATCCTTGGCGGCTGTCTGAACTGTGATGTACCTACTTTCGCAACCTTGGACGGCGTCGTCATAGCGAATGCAAGGCCACCACGCTGGAATCTTTGCACAATGTCTTCTAAAGGTTCCGTCTTGGACAGAAACCACTCGGTGCAATACTTTGAACTGGCAATGGCTGCGAATTTGGGGAAAACCAGCACTCTGTAACTGCAATATCTCTTCATAGGGGAAGCTCTTACAAATTGCTCTATAACTCTCAGAAATCACAAAAGTAACCCTTCTGAGTGAATGGTCTTCTGAATTTATAATGAAGGTGATACTCTTCGAAGCAACGGTCATCTAGCTAGACCCGTCGGTGGTATTAATTGCATGGACAAGACAATACCCATTGTGTTGATCCTCATTAATTGCTGAAAATCTGATCAAATTTCCCTTGAAACTTGTGTATAGGTGCCGGTCTCGACCAAGGTTTAGCAAATCTGGAAAAATCATTATACGGTTGCCAAATCTAGGGTAACGTATACCGGTGATTTCTGGATTAACTACTTGTCAGAAGGTGAGGTGACTGGCCCTCTGTCTCTATTCGAACTTGTTTACATGGCATGGGGAGCATCGCATTGCTACGATGTAACATCGCATCGTTCTAAACCAACATGCTGGCATGAAACTCCGCAAGCGTCCTATGACTTGCGCAACATAAATTTTTTTTTTTTTTTGAACTCTCACCTCCGCAAGCATCCTATGACTTGCTCAAACTAGACTTTCCTCATGCGATTCCTTATACTTAGAAAACTTAGAACTCATTACCTACCGGTGTAGACTAATTACCGGTGAGATGCCTCCTTTCAACTACACTGGGAATTTGCACACCCAAAGCTGTCTGGGTTAGGGCGGAAGGTTGGAGTGGCTGTCACTATAGAGCTTAAGCCTACTGCCATTAATCAACGTAGGAAGAAGTTCCCCATTCAGTTTGCTGAGCTGAACAACACCTCCTTCTGTAACATACTGAATCTGATATGGCCCCAACTAATGCATATTGAACTTCCCTAGAAACTTAACAAACTTACTATCATATAGGAGCACTAGGTATCCTATCTGAAAACTCTTGCTCTTGATGTGCCTGTCATGCCAAGCTTTCTCTCGTGCCTTCTGTACTTTCTGATGAAATCCTGCGATGAATATGTCTTCCTCTAAGGCAAGCAGTTGTGCTAGCCTTTCATTCATCGTATCTGTATCAGCTATCTCGGTAACTTAAGCAACTCTTAAAATGGGAATAATATATTCCATAGGCATAACAGCTTCTTGTCCATACACCAAGCTGAAAGGTGTGTGTCCTGTAAGTTTCTTGCATGCAGTCCTATAATCCCATAATACAGCATTAACCCTGAGGTCCCAATCATTTCTTTGGCTGTCACAGATCTTAGTAAGAGCATTTTCTAGAATCTTGTTAAATTCCTCCACCATACCATTAGCTTGAGGATGGTAGGGAGTGCTCTTATGGTGCTGGATCTGAAATTCCTCTGTCAAGGATTCAATAGTGTGGTTCAAAAAATGTGTGCCTTGATCACTCATCAAAATTACTGGACATCCAAATCTAGTTATAATGTTTTCAAAAATGAACTGTGCAGCTATAGCAGCATCACAATTCCTTACTGCTTTAGCCTCTGCCCACCTAGTGAGGTATTCTGTTCCTGTGATGATGTATCTTGCACCAGTTCGTTTCCCTGGTGGGTTGATAGGACCCACAAAATTGATAGCCCACTTGTCAAATTCTTACAGCGTAATCTGTGGTCCCAGCGGCATTTCATCTCTCCGTGAAGGTTTTCCTACCCTCTGGCAGATATCGCAACATCTGCAAAACTCCTTATTGTCTTTGTGCAACGTAGGCCACCATAACCCTGTAGTCAGGATTTTCTGAGCAGTCGGTTTTCCTGTGAAATGACCTCCTACGGTACCTGAGTGTGCTTCTCTGATAATGGTCTCTTTCTCGTGGGGAATCACGCATCTGCGCAGGACTTCATCTGGACCTAACTTATATAGATGTCCTACGATCAAAGTGAAGTCTGTTGTTTTCACAACTAACTGTTTCTTTTGCTGCTTAGTAAAGTCAACTGGTGCCCACCCTGTAGTGAGAAACTGAATAATATCCTCATAGTACTCATCTGCGATCTGGATAGAAAATAATTGTGCATTTGGCAGATTATCCTCTAAATTACTTGGTTCTTCTCCTGAATCTATCCGTGATAGATGATCAGGTCCGGCATTTAATTTTCCTGGTTTTACAATGATTTCAAAATCATACTCCTGAAATAAGAGTAACCATCTACAGATCCTTCCTCCTAATACTGGTTTATTGACCAAATACTTTAAAGCAGAATGGTCAGTAAACATCTTGAACGGGGCACCCAAGAGGTAGTGCCTGAACTTTTGTAGAGCATACACCATAGCTAATCCTTCTCTTTCTATGGTGGTGTAGTTCTTTTCCATGGTAGATAGCTTTCTGCTTGAGTACGCGATAGCACTACTACATTTCGATCCAAAATCCGACGGCGCATGGATTTCTCTTTTTAAACTTACCAAAAATCACAAGGATACATTTTTTTTGTAAATGTGGGCACAAGCATTGATTAAGCAACGGCTATTCTCATAACCGTCGGATAAGCGATGGATCATTAGTAGTAAGCGTCGCTTAAGCGACGGCTCCTTTAGATTAAAAAAAAAAATTAAAAAAAAATGGTATACACCCTCACACAACAAACTTTGTTGAAATCCTCTAACAAATAGTAGGCATCGCTTAAGCGACGGTGCCTTTAGATTAAAAATTAAAATTAAAAAAAAATGGTACACCAGCCTTTATGTCCCGTGATTTTGCTTGGGTCTTTCTTGCCTCTGCAAACTTGAAACCCCGACTTGTCCTCGAAAGGGGGCACCGGATCGATCCACATTGGCTTCTCATTCATCCACAATCGTTGTACCAGAGCGAGATTCAGGTCTTCAGAGACCATCGACCGTGGATATCAAACCATATTTAAGGTAATCATCTTTTATTTCACTGCCCTGTGTTTGTATTACCCTTGTGCATTGCAAGATAGCTAGCTCGTTAATGCCGTTTTGGGTCTGGTGGGATTTACTACAAAAATAACAGATAGTCATGGCCGGGTACAAATGGTGGTAGAATTTGGCTGAAATGGTTGAAATTAGAGAGGGATCTTTGAATTGTAGGGATTTTTGATGTTATTTCTTGTCAATTCCCTTCTATTTTCTTTCTTTTTTTACCAGGAAATAGCTGCTAAGGCAGGGACATACCTTGTGGATGTAGTTCTTCCCAAGTTTGTGCAGGACCTTAGTAGTCTGGAAGTTTCGCCAATGGATGGGCAAAATTTAACTGAGGCACTGCATGCACATGGTATCAATATGCGCTACATTGGGAAAGTAAGTGAAAGAAGTGAAAGCCCTCTGGATGTAATATCAAATTTGAATTTTCAGTGTTTTCTAGCATGGAATTGGTGAAATAGTTTTATAATAATGTATTCCATTGTTTGAATGATGCCAAAGATGTGCTTAATTTTTTGTAATTGTTGTAATTCATGTGGCAAATATGGCAAAGCATTTGCCACATATTTTGGATCTTTGTATTGTTGAAATGGTTGTCAGGGCCGCAAAACATGTTTTGAAGTTAAAACCATTGACATATACAATGTCTAGAATGGTGGTAGATATATTTGTGAAGAGATATGACTGTGGTCATTTGCCTTGGAAGCTGAGCTGGACAACCAATTCCCATGGTGATAACTTTCCCCTACAAGCTTTAGTTTTAGTCACATGCTAGCCTTGTTGGAGAAATCGAATGGGAAGAACAATATTCCAGTGCTAACAAAACCTATGGTTACTGTCATTTGTAGCAGGTCCTGAAAATGTTGTTTAGGGCCCAAAAAATATACCAGAAAGTGCGGTTCCCTCAGGTAGAGTGAAGTACATTGAGATGATGTTCAACTTACCTTCTGCAGGCTATTCTGGTTCCTTTGGTTGGACCTTAATGGTGGCAATAATAACAGATTGTTTGGCCTTGATGACACATTTCCCTCTAGCCATGGTCTCTATTGGTGAGGGGGTTAAACCAAAGTTTGTGGCTTTCAGCTTGGCCACTAAAGACTCTCTAGCATGACATTCATCATTGTTGTGCCATGAGATTTTATGGGTGTCCCACCAGTTTCCTACATTCTTTGATTTCTCTTTCTTATTTTTTCAAGGGTCGCCTTTACCTGTCTTTTTCCGTGGCTGATTTCTAACACTATTTTTCTTTCTTATTGATACTCAATTTTTTTCCTAAATCTTGATAGCATAACAATAAGCTGCTTGTAGTGAAAATGTGTCCAAAAGTTGTTTCTGTTGGGTTGACCCTATGTAGACCGCTATGTACTTGAGCACTGTGCTTGTCCGAGTCCTTGATACCTAGTTTTGTCCAGAGGATATGGAGGGCGTTAATGTAGTCCTGAACAGTCTGGTCTTTTTATTGGTGCAAGGTTGTCCATCTTGTATTAGTCATTAAAGCTTCCAACAAGGTAAATTAGCTCATAATGAGCATTCTTCTAGTGTTTGGTTTGAGCAAGGGGCTTAAGAGTGAAATCAAATCTAAGTTTTCATTAATTATTTATTACTTATCCGTTCCTATTAGCTACACACATGTTTCCACAATTAAAATTATTTTTGTTTTACCTTATTGTCTTATTGAAAAGGAAAATAAAAAGGAGCAATTGAGGCTTGAGCTCCCCACAGCTGCTTGGAAGCCAAAATGCACCCTTGCACCATCTCAAAATGTCCATTGGCAATGCAATCAAGATCCTTGTAGTAGCTTCTGGGTATCACTTTAGATTCCATCCATGTGTCCCTCGGAAAGGGACTCAGCTGCTCAAGTCATCACCTCTCTCTGGAGTACCTTTGTCATTCCATTACAATTATCTAATTTTCCATATTTCATTATTCTCTTTTTATTTGACATAAGTTCCATCAAATCAACTGCCTCCCTCTTCAGCCATGACATGTTACATAAGCTTACCATGGATCTAGAGAAAAAATAAAGACATTTTAAAACCTTATAACACCACTCCCATCTGCTTAAGAGATAAATCATTTCATGTCACTTGCCTTGTTGTCTTAACATGCGATAATCTAATACTCAAGAACAGAGCCACCATCTGCAGCATTGGGGCTTCTTGCAGGGGTTGATCCAATAAGCCTGAATTCTACTAGAGTATAAAGATTATAATCCTCTTATGACAGCTTATATCTGGTTAATCGGTCACTATATTATTGACTTGTCACTTGTATGATTAGCTAAGCCCCGTGGTGATTTTATTAGTATTAAACAATATCATCATTGTTGTTCTTATGCAACATATCAATATATTTATGTCCAATATAACTTCATTTAAGGATTTTTTGTTTGTGTATTGTAGTTATTCGATGACTCAATTCAACATCATATTCATCGCTTGTGTGAAGCATGATCCTCGCACAAAAGTCAACCACACTTTCCTTTATAAATAGAACCCTCTTCAAGATTTGGTTGTCTGCCCAAAACTAATTGTGACTTGAAGCACTAAATAACTCAAAACTATATGCAACTAGGCAACTAGAGGTTAAGACTGCAAATGCTTGATTGAACACAATGAGTGAACTCCTGTAATCTGGAATTTGTAGTAATAGACTTTATAAGCTACTGTCTCAGCTTAGCATCGCGGGTTATTTCATACCCTTCCGATGTTAACCGATTCAAAGTCTATCAAGATAATAGATGATTCTTCATTCCTAAGAATATCATTAATATCATACCTTGATGCAATGTAGAAAGCATACTGCTAAGTTCTGCATCCATGGAAAAAGTACAGAGTCCACGACTGTCACAGAAATTTATGTTTTAAACATTCTCATTATGGACACATCTTTAATATTATGTTCCATATAGAACTGAAATAGTGCATACCAATTCAACATTTGTATCTTTAATGTCCGATATATCCTATCTAATCTGAAAACAAATGGATGGTGTTTCATTGACCTTCCAGGTAGAATTCAATTGTCAATGTAGGCACCTCATTGTGCTTGCCTTATTTTTGGAGAAATGACATAAACACCTCACAAAGTCAAGGTGATACATGCTAGATGATTAATTTCATTTGCTTCTTCATGGCTTCATTGCAAGTTCAATGATGAAAATCACTAGAGGTATTAATCTTGAGGAAGAACTGACAGATAAGAAGCCAGCAAATCTATGGAGATCAATATTATCTGGCCTTGACATTCTTCCAGAAAACTTTATAATTCATGGTCATATGCCCCATCAATTCTATCAACCCAATTCAGTAGTCTGACCAGGCTGTATCTTGCAGAAGAATTTTGGAAACATGAGAATCCCATTGTATAACATTTAGCAGAGTTTCCTTTACATCTTAGATTCATTATAATTTGTGACATATGCCACTGTTTCGTCATAGTTTAATCCACAATGGGGACCTTATCCACCAATCCTTACAGAACCTTATACACTTGAGCCATTTCTAAGCTCCCTTCTCACGATATTGTTGAAAAAAATCTTCCTATTTCTTCCTGTCAAACCCTCATATTAGTCAAATACTCTTTTTCCTACTACACTCTTTTCCCTTATGCAACATGCAGGGGTTATGCCAGATGACATTACATTCATGGCTCTTTTATCTGCGTGCAGCCATGCAGGCTTGGTGGGTGAAGGATGGAAATACTTTGATTGTATGAGATGGGATTATCACATCACTCCCAGCATGGAACACTATGCATGCATGGTTGATCTTCTCGGACGTGCAGGCCATCTGGATGAGGCTTGGAACTTTATAAAAAATATGCCATTAGAGCCTAATGCTATTATCTGGCGAGCACTACTTGGTGCTTGTAAAAATCATCACAATATAGAGTTAGGTTTGCAAGTAGATGAACGGCTTGTGGAGTTAGAGCCTACATATGCTGGAAATTATGTGCTGCTGTCAAACATATATGCTTGCCAGCACACCCATTCGAATCACCAAGAACCTTCATGTGTGTGGTGATTTCCATAAGGCCACCAAGTTCATCTCAAAGGTTGCTGGGCAAGAAATCATTGTTAGGGATTCCAATCGTTTCCATCGTTTCTTGGATGGACAGTGTTCTTGTGGGGATTATTGGTGAAGCTAATGGTTGCAAATTACTAGCACGAGCTGATAAGGAAACTGCATTGTAAATTTTTGAATTGGCCTTCTGACATGATCGAATACAAGGTACTCATTGATTTCTGGGAAGTTTACTAGTTAGTAACCAACACAGGATGAACTGATGGTATCAGACTTCATTTGGCCCTTACAAGCTATGATGTGCGCTTAGACCAAACAAATCAGTGCATATATTAGCTAGATCATGGGTTATACTTGTTCTGATAAGATATGACAGTCATTGAACATCCTCTGTAATGTATTGGGTTTTTTGTTCAAAGTACAATGAGAATTTTCCTGTCCATTTCTTTCTGTATTTCTTGTGGTAATTGGTATTCATTTATTCACAAATGCATCAATCACAATAGCTCTTCAGCTTTTGATGGATAGAATTTGCTTTTCTAGTATCAAACATACATCAAAACTGCGCTTAGTTACAAATATAGTGCATTAGATTCTAGAAAGAGGATGACTTTGATCTGAATGCAGAATCTATTCTCTTTCCTAAGACACAATACGATCAGAGTAAATATTTAATGCTATTTGTGGAAATTGATTCTTGTCTAGAGCGGATTTGAAGCAACCAATGCTCGTCTTCATAATACAGGCTTCAATAATACAATGCAATGGGAGGATGCTTAGTCCAACTTGAAAAGCATGTCATGTGGAAAATACATGAACAGTCTTACAAGCTGATATATCTCTTCCAGCTTGTTACATATACATGGGATTTATTGACAAGTGAATCCATTTGGCCATCTCAATGTAAAATGGCTCAACATATACAGGTACCTGCTTTCATCCCTTCAAACCTAATCCTGAAATATTCAGGATCAAATTTTTATTTTACATTCTATAAAGAAGCAAATATAACACATACTGTTAACATCTCTTGTTTTAGAATAAATTTCTAACTAACAGAGGTATCGATATATGCACATTTAAAGCAGTTCCCTAGTCAGAACTTCTCTAGCATAGAACTAAGTTACTTTGTCTTTTCATACAACAACAATGTCTATATGCGCAGGAGTAATTTGATGTTACATATGGATATTAAATTATAAATTGATTATTATCTGAACTAGGTTTGAAGCAAATCAAATTTGTCTGATGTAATTATCAAACCAGATTTTAATGACAGACTGCTTTGAAAGGATACATTGTGCAATGAAAACAGTACATGTAATAGAATCTAAATCAACTGTTTTATGAGCCTAGATATTTTGTGGAACACAGACTACAATTCATTCAAACACACCAGATTTAAGGGGCATTTGGCACTAGCTTCAGCCACTTTCTTCAGGAAGTTAAAGTTAAGATAAATTACTTTATAATTTTGTTTCCCTTACCATAGAAAACTCTATACTCAGTACTGTTCAATATGATAAATCGAAGTTATTTTCTGAAACTTACTGAAGTTACCTCATGGGGTACTTTAAGAAAACATGTAGCGGATGTTGAAACTGAAAACACATTTCTTAAAGAACTTGGGATATTGACATACAATGAAAATTTAAAGAAAATTTAGCCAATGGGAAAAATGCTTAATGAAAAGCTTAAATTGGAAATTTTTATTATTCAAGGTTTATATATTTCCTTAATTGGCCAACTCAAAATAAAAACATAATGTTGTAACCTGCTTTGACTTGTCATAACCTACTTGAAGCAGCAAATTTAGTGAAAACAGTGCATCATCTTCACATTCTTTTCCATCAAGAACAAAAAGCACAGCTTTTCGCAGTGCCCCAACATGCATGCTCAAAAGGGATGTCAATATTTTCAGCAAAACGCTTGATTTCCCATCCTTCAATACACAAAAAACTAACTGCTCACAAAGTGTGAGTAATGAAGTATCTTTAGATGTCTGCTCTATCCAAAATGTGTCCTCTCTTGAAACTGGGATCTTTCTCAGAGACACTTTCCATAGACCCATCTGGAGCAATGATAAAATTAAAGACATCCATGCACTATGCCTTAAGAATAACCAACCCCTTTCCTTCACACTATGCTCTTTGTATAATGTTTGAAGCTGAGAGAGTATATCTAGAATGATATTTGCCAGCTGTGATCGCTCCCCTATATGGCCAAAATGAACATTATGGCGCAGAATTCTGCTAAAACTTATGAAGTATTCAATTTCAAGCAACTTGTCTCTGCCCAATTCAGGACTCCATGGCAAAGCACCAGCTTCCTTAACATCAATATCTGATAGAGTGATCCAACCAAGTACAAAACAATATCTTTCAAGTATAAGCTCATGCACTTGGGAAGCTTCCCTATTCTTCCACACTTCCAAAATGCGACAAACAACAGAATAAAGATCAGACCAATTTAAACCCAGATCTTGAAGAACTTTGTGTTCTACAATACCCCAGTTATGAACCCCACTAACGTCAATCAGTTGTTGAAAGAGATCAGCCATTCCATGCTCTTTTGTGACTCCCTCATTCACATTTATAAAACTTTGTACCACATGATATACCCATGATTCTAAATAGCCTGTTCTTGTGGGAAGCTGAAAAGTCCCTCCTTGTGTAATCTGTATTAACTTATTTCTTATATTGAACATCAACCAGGATGGGAAGGTTGTAGAGTTGGTGACAGGCTTCTTTGTAAATAGAAGAATGCTCACCAAAAGAAGATAAAAATTATTTTTGACAAGAAGGAAAAGGAGGACAATTTTAGCCAGAGCTTCAAACTGAAAGACCCAAAACCATGAGTTGCTGTGTGGCAATGGTTACATAGGAGGTCTTAATGTGATCGCATGCCAGAATCATATTATGATTAGTTTCATTGTTGACAATTGTGACAGCATCTCTTTTGAGTGGTTAAAGCTAACCTTATTTTGTTGACAGCTGGAAGTTTTACTAACATTTCTGTTTTTCAATATTTTCTTTTGGTGCAGGTTGCACTACCTCAAGGAATTGTTCCGTTTGTATTTGCAAGGGAGTATAATGTACATCCTGATATTCTCAGCATAGCGTAAGAGCACCTACTTCTCATTCCACGATCTGTTCTCAGGCATTCCACCATATCAGTTGCACTTGTAAGTAGATGCTCTTTAATAGATAAGTTAACCTCCTTGCTTGAGTTCATTTCTTTTACCAGGCTTTCCATGTTCTTCAGCAAAAATAGATCACTATACATACATCTCTCTTCTATAGAGGGAATTAAATTATTGAACAGGATTCTACATTTATCATGTATACCCTCAAATAGCCTGTCAAACTTTATGGTCATTATGACCTCAAGCAAACTATTGAAAACTTCTGCATCAACCTTAATTCCCCCTAATGCATCTCTTGCTCTGAAAAATTGCTCAATTTTATACAAAAATCCCTCAACAGAGAGGGTAGAACACTTGGTGATGAAGGCACATTTTGGCACATTGTTACCCACTATGGGTTGCCCCCTTATTTAGTGAAAATTCCATATCCACGGCCATTAAAAAACATTGAGGTTTTTCTAGGGTGTATCGTGGGATATTCTAGGTTTTTGATGCTATACATTATAATCATAATCTGTCTTTACTGTGAATCCCGAGGGTTAGATGAAAAACTACAGAAAGATAGCACATGTGTGTATGTATTCTTGCATACATTAGTTATATTTTCATTTCACTTGTTTTTTAATTGTCCAGCGGTTCTACAGTTTTCTTCATATGAAGTCAAGAAGATCAAATGCTAATGTGTTTCCGATTGACGATGCTGTTAAGAGGATAATTGAGCCTGACCCAAAGTTTTTTGCCGAAAATAAACTTGATAAGTTTTGTAGCCAATTCCAATTGAAAGTGAATCCAAAGGTAAAGGTTCTCTTGTTCCAATTCACAATCCTTTTTCATTTATTTGGAAACGTATTTGAAGTCCTAGGTGCTGAAGAACAACACACCATGAGTAACTTGTTTTCTCTCTCTTCAACAGACAGAGAAGGCCTCCAGGATATTCTGGAGGGACAAACCATCATTATCTGAAGAAATGGCAGGGAAATATGCAGGAGATGATATGTATAGTGGCATCTCCTACGACAGTCTTGCAGCAAGGAAAACTGAACAAGTTGGAAGCTTGATACCAGTTCAAGATT
Organism: Pseudotsuga menziesii; assembly: GCA_001517045.1. Taxonomy (NCBI): domain Eukaryota; kingdom Viridiplantae; phylum Streptophyta; class Pinopsida; order Pinales; family Pinaceae; genus Pseudotsuga; species Pseudotsuga menziesii. Next base: position 79,268 of record LPNX010881526.1, on the reverse strand, counting down.
TTGAGGCTATGCTGGCTCGCCGAGATAGTGGTGAATGGTTTCCTAAGGCTATTAGAGAAATGAAAAAGCTGATCACTGATCTGTTGGATTATTCTTACAAAGGAAACATGTACCATAAAGCAATGGATTGCTTTGTTGCACTACGAAATGGCTGTGTACAACAAGAGGTGGGTGTGTTGGTAATGTATTTTCCCTCTGTTGCTGCTTTTCCACGCTTATTTGTTTGATGGAAGGATAGTGAGGTCCACATTTTAACTTATTATGGTCCACACATTAGAAACGTTTAGTAACCTGTCTCCACTTTCCATGAATTATACTCTTGGGAAACAGTATGTATTTTCTCCATATCTGATACTTGTGCCTTATCTTTGTTCACCTCACATGTTTTAAAAATCTTCCTCCATTTTCAGAGTATTCTGACCTATAAGAATAAGAAACTACTGAGCAAATAACTAAGAAAAAATGTATTCAGATGGTGTCTTCGCAGTGATGGGGCTATTTTGCACAAGTTTGAACAGCTTTCTAAAATTTATTATAGTTTTGTATCTTTCAGTGAAAAGCTATGATACATTTGTAGATCTTAACTCTGGACTACAAACTTTCCTATCACTGGAGTTAGATCTGTACATGCATATGTAGTGGTTGAGGTTGTTTAGTCCTAATTATATTTTTGTTTCAGGAGCCAATGGAATTCAACAATTTCATGCGTGAGTTAACAAATAAGTGCCAGGGTAAAACACTGAACGATTTTTGGGAATTACTTGTTTCCAAGAATTTCAGTTTGATAAACAAGAATGAAGCTGCGGACAGGTATGCCAGAATGCTATTGATTATGTAATGTAATGAAACATATATCCATGCTCTGCTATTGATTATGCAATCAATGATATACCCATGCTTTATTTTCTAAACAGAAGGCATATCACTTATGTTTTACCTTATTGAAATTTACAGTGATGTGACTGAAGAAGAAGCGAAGGAATTCTAACCAAAGCTAATGTTGTTGGACTTCAAGAACATGAGAAGCCACCAAAAGTAGTTGCAGATGAGATGGAACTACTTCTCGGAAAAGTAGTATGAGGTGCAGATCAGAAGACCGCTACAATAGATATCAATTTTGTATGTTATGAAAATTTTAGGTGGGAAAAGTAGATTCTAGTATATAGTACATCATTCACATGTATTCATTCACTATTTCACTTATAAGTTACAAATTACAATAGCTTCATAATTTTGTGTCCTGAATCCTAAGAAAGGGATTGGGGTTCCTGAAATTGGATGTTGTGGCTGACCTCACCAATATACAAGTGCAAGTGTATATCGAAGGTGGTTCTTCTATTGCTAACGTTTGCTAGAAACACAATGTTGAGGTCATTTGCAGGCATTAGGCTAATTTGAGAGTCGACCATGAATACTATTATTTTCTTGATGTCCTTTTGTATATGTAAAAACAATAATGCAGATTCAAGATGTACTAAAAAGCCAAGATGGTAACGGGTAAAAATTCATACCTTTACTTACAACCAGAGTGTTGTAGGGATTTACAGCCTGGAGAATAATTTCAGCACAATGCACCGATACAGAAGCACACACATCTTACAAATAGCCACATAGATCACAGCCATTTTTTATTTACATTCAAAGTACAGACATAACCTTAGATACAGGAGTCCAATCCCTATTACAGATGCCATACTATTACATCAACATCCTTCAAAAATCAGAAGGTATTCACTTCTCTGGAATAATTCCTGTTGGCAACTAAGCCAATCATGAGCCCTTTCCACCCAACTGGAGGCTCCATTGCTAATCTGCTTCTGCGACTGGCCACCCCCGAGCCAGATCATGATACCATGGGGGAAAACTCCATTTATCAGGGATTATTTATTTTTTTTAAATACAATACCGTCGCTTAAGCGATGCCTGTAGGTGTCGCTTAAGCGACGCTTTTTTTTTTAAATACAATTTCGTCGCTTAAGCGATGCCTTTTTCCTTTAGGTGTCAGTTAAGCGATAATTTTTTCCTTGCCTATAGGTGTAATTTTTTTTTTTTTAAATTTGTCACCGTCTCTTAACCGACAGCCTGTAAGTGTCGGATAACTGACGGATTGGAAAGATGTCGGATAACCGATGGATTGGAAAGATGTTGGATAACCGATGAAAATCAACCGACGCTTAAAAAAAATCATAGTGTCATACATGTGACAAGGAAGTGTCGAAAATCTGACAATACGGCCATCGGATTTTTGGTCGAAATGTAGTAGTGTAGGGTGATCAATACCTCCTTCTCCTGGTTGTGTTAAGATGATCCCCAGTGCGATGCCAGATGCATCCACATGTACATGAAATGGCTTGTTCCAATCTAGGAATACTAAGATGGGTGTTGTAACCATCTTCTCTTTAAGTGTGTCTAAACTTTGCTGGCATTCCTCATTCCATAGGAATTTCACGTCTTTCTTTAACAGCTTTTCCATAGGTGTTGTGATCTTTGCATAACCTTTGATGAATTTTCTATAGTACCCGATATGACTGAGCACTTTTCTCAATTGCTTGACTGAGTTGGGTGTTGGGAGATGTACAATGATGGCAATCTTTGCAGGATCTACCATCAAGCCTTGTATGCAAACAATATGACCCAACAGAATACCAAATGGTGCACAGAATATACATTTCTTCAAGTTAAGAGAAATCTGATATTGCCTACATTTCTCTAACATGAGCCTTAAATCTCCTATGTGCTTGTCGATTAATCCAAATATAGTCCAATCGTCAAAATAGACTTCTAAGAATTTAGGGATGTATTCCTTGAATACAGCAACTACTCCTCCAGAGAAGATAGTTGGTGCATTTTTAAGACCAAAGGGCATTACCGTGTACTGGAATGAGCCCCATTCTGTCGCAAAAGTGGTCTTATGTCGATCCTCTGGATGGATTATGATCTGGTGATAGCCTGAAAAGCCATCAGTGAAGGAGTAGACCTCTTGTCCTCCCACATTGTCTAACACTTCATCAGTGAAAGGTGTCGAAAATGGGTCATGAAGTGATGTGTCGTTGAGTTTGCGCAAGTCGACACAAATCCTGATTTCTCCTTTGGTTTTCTTTTCCTGCACGACCATGGGACTAACCCATTCGCTTTCTTCTATTGGCTCAATGATGCCTGCTGCTACCATCTTATCAATTTCATCCTTAACTTTTTCTTTATAGCGGTGATTCAATATGTATGGACGCTGCTTAACTGGCCTAGCATCCTCCTTCAATGGTATGCGCATGACTCCCAAATCTCCTACTATTCCCTTCATCTCTGTGAACTTAGTGGGAAATAGGTCCTGATAGTCATGTAAGAGATCTGCAATGTGTCATATTGTTTCATCATCCCAATAGTTTCCAATAGAGGCAAACTTAGGTTCTGTGTCTGTGCCAATATTGATCTTTTTAATCTTGATAGGTTCCGTGATAGCTGGAATTTCTAGTCTGGGTCCATCAACGTCGCGAGTCCCTTCTAACTCGGGAATGTTGACACTACGAGGATTCTCATCCTCATCATCTGGTTCTACTGTGAAGTTGTAACATTCTAGCGCATGTTCCAACTGGCTGGCCCAATCAGGCTGAGCAGGCACTGATAGGGTACAGTCGTCAAATACCTTAGTCTTTATTACATCTAGATCCTGATCGATGCTTGGATACTCATATTCAAAATTGAAAGTGAGTAGGAAGCTGTCTATCATAAGTGGCCATGTGATGGTTCCTCTGTGCAACTCTGTCTCAGTGTACCAATTCCTTGGAATTGTGTCTAAAGTGTGAATGAATAAGTGAACCCATTCATCCTCTGGAATATTCGACCAACTCTGTTCGCAAATCTGAATATGTGACCTGGGGTCACTCTCTCCTGTGTATTTTTGCTGTAACGGCCCCTTGTTGTTAGAAAATATGATTTCCATCAGTATCTTAAGATCATCCCATGATGCGATATGTTCTTTATGTGCATGCCACCATCTTGCAGGTGTGGCTTTTACTGCAAGGTCCATTGTTGTCAACCTCTGCTCCTGAGGAATTTCCTACTCAAACTGCTGTAAAAATTCATTGACATCCGCTAAGCCGTGAAATGATGGAATATCAATGATGTCTGCGCCAATCCATCGTAGTGACTTAGTCATAAATGCACATATGCGAGCTGAGACTTCGTAAAGTCTGTTCTGCTAGTTCTCTAGACCAACATCCGAATCTGATGCGCATGAGCTGTCACATCACCAACTAATGTTTCCTTCTGTGGTAGGGTTGATTTAATCACTCTGATTAGCAGTCATCTGATAAAGACTTTCCATGTTGCGCACCTCCTCCTCTGCCTTGATAGGTTCAATGTAGCGAGGACCCTGGAAAGGATCCAACGGTGCGATGACCTGAATATGCTTATCCTAAAAGGTCATTTGTCTTTTCTTTAAGTCGATAACAGCCATGTTATCAATTTCCCAATCAATACATAGTAAAGCTGGGTATGGTCTACTATCGCCAATGATTTTTATAACTTCAGATTCTGCAAAGTTGCGAACTCCGTCAATATCAACTGGTACCTGCGGTAATCGACCCAGTGGTGATACCCGCTGCTGATTAGCGAAGCATAGATGGATAGGCGATCTGGCTAACTTAGGGCTACCCATCTGTTCCCATGTCTGCTTAGTCAGAACATTTACCTCTAATCCTAAATCTAGGATTACCTCATCCATTTCAAATTCTCCAACTTGTGCTGTGAATCTCATCTCTCTTCCTATTCTTGTATGTCCCATAATATTATGAACAGCACATTGCACAATACACACGGAAGAAGATGGCTGACACTGATCTATGATGCGTTGAAGCTCTCCAATAGCTTTCTCATTTCTAACGAGTTTCAAGCAGCTCCGCAGGAAGGATTGTACACTTCCTGTCGACTCGTCCTCTTTGCACCTTCCATATGTGGTAGCCTACGATATCTGCACAGGAATAACTCCACAAGGTTCTTGCTACGGTATGCCCCTGCATGGCAGTACTTGCAATCCCGATGCTGTAGGTTCAATAAAGAAAGTTTTTTCTTGCTGAAACATTTCTTTGTTCTTCTGCAGGTCAAGTGGTGTTGATTTATTAGTCACTTTACGCACCCACTGCGGACCTGTATTCTTTTCTGTATCGTCCTGTGATGTTCTACTAGTAGAAGCACCACTGCAAGTCACTAGATTGACTCTTGGTTCTGGCTCTTTCTGCTCAGCATTAATAAGCTGGATGTTCTGGTGTACTGCTGGCTTAGGTTCCCTAATCTTGGCTATCAATATCGGACACTCTTCTATAGGGTGATCATAGGACTTGCAATACTTACATGTCATACTAGGGTTCTGATAGTCCCTAGCATAATGTCCTACAATTCCACAATTGTAACAAGTAATAGGTCCACGGCCACGGCCAAAGCCTTCTCCATGGCCAAAGCCTCCTCCACAGCCTCGTCCTCTGAATCCTCCTCCACGACCAACATGAGCCTCTCCATGCTGTGGTCCTGCTACTAGACCTGTTGTTTCTGAATGGACTCTATACAAGTCATGCTTTCTTTCTATCATAAGATCATAAGCTCGGCAATTATGTTCATCATGACCTACTAACTTACAGAAGTTACAATATAAGTTCTTAGGGGTTTGTACATACTTCTGAAGTAAAGGGAATTTCGGTGGTCGATGTCCTCTTGTTCTGCAGAGTTCACACCATGGCCCTTGAGTCTGTAATAAGGGTTTAGGAGCCCCACTTGCTAAATACTCTACAAATACTGGACAATTATCCTTAGTATGGCCCTGTCCTTTACACTTTATACACCATAGTTCTTGTGCAATCTCTTTTCCTTTCTTAATCTCATGCATCTGTAACGTGAGATTGGCTAACTGGTTCTGTAAGCTTGTCATTCCTGTACTGGTCTCAGCTAGAGGTGAAGCCTCTAGTTTCATTGCCATCTCTAACGCTTCATCCTGCGTACGGAGTCTCTGTTGCATTAATGGAATTTTGATGTGAGGAAGTTGTGCTGCAATGAACCATTCCTTATGCTGCTCTGGCGCAAACTCAAAGCTAAACTGGTCTATAAGAGCTTTGAATTTCTGATCAAAGTCCTATACTGACTCTGTAGGTATCTGTTTAATGTCTTTGAGCTCTGTGATACACTATGACTCAGGCTTAGGTTTCTTAAATTATTTAATCATTGCGTTCTTGATCTATACAAGCATTCTGGCTGGCGCTGTTGTATACTTCATATACCATGTTAAGGCTCTGTCTCTAAGTGTAGTGACCAACTGGACAAGTTTAATGTTATCAACCTGGATTTTTTTAATGGTCCATACAGCTTCACATAGGAACGAATGTTGTTCTGGGTCTTCTGCCCCTGTACCCTTGAAGGTAGGTAACTTCATGTCATCCCCCATTCTGTTTCTACGTGGTGGATGTTGATTTGTTGTATTACTACCACTCGGCGGTGTAGGTGTAGGTGATGTAGCGGTAGTATGTACTGTATGTGAACTACTAGATGTAGTTCCTACGGGATTACTCTGAGTCCCGGTTGTTTTTTGCAGGGTATAAGGTCGGTAAGGGATACCTTCTACTGGTCTCTCTGTATTACTGCGACTCTGTTCTCTAGTGCTGTCTGAACTATTTTCAAAGAGAGAAGATCTTAAATCTACTTTATATTTCTTACACTACGTGTGCATCCAATTTCATCAAAATCACTCTCAAACTCTTGTGACATTACACTGACTTAGCTTATTCATCTGAGAATAAATCCATTACTCCTTTTTCATGTAATAACATCTTAATGAATAAGTTTAAAGAGCTTAGGTACTTACCATGGTAGCCTTTGAAGAAGTACCTCTCTGCTTCACTGAAAATTTTTCTTTGATCAACTGCAAACTCTGTAATGAAGCCTTCCAGCAAACTCGCAAGCCAGAAGTCTACTGCCCGTGAAATGGGATTATCTATACTCTTCACAGTCTGAATCAGCTTCGGTGTCCAGACAATGTTCCTTTTCTTCTTGAATATGTTCTGATCAGTCAACTTTGATAACCAGTCATACAACTCATTTGCATAGGTCGTAAAAAATATCGTATGTAGATCAGTGAAGATATGTTTTTGTAACCAGTCCTCTGTACTCAGTCTAGGACTCTTGTTCTCTTTTTCAGCAAATTCTTTCTCCTTAGACTCAACCCAGTGGTTAAGTTCTTCTTTAGTAGGATGCCAACAGAACATTAGCTCGTCAATGTTTTCAAATTCGGCAACGGAACCATTTGTTGGTTCTCTCGGGCAGACCCGGGTTTACTTTTTATGTACCAACAAAACCCCTAGCTCACAGGCCCTTTCGGCGACAGACTGCAGAGTAGCCTGAAGTCTCACCTAAAGTGATCTTAGATGGGGTGGCTAAAGACTCAAGTGTCCTCAACCGGGTTCTGTAGCATCCTATTGGGTCGTGACTCTTCTTAGCCAGGGGGATCTCTCTCTGCGATGGTGACCTTTCTTACTCACTGGCCCTAGGAGGGAGCAGTCTCTTATCGCATCGCTACCTCTAGAGCGATGCACAACTATCTCCTCGTCTACCCTCTTATACTATGGTATCTCACACCGTGGTTCCTCCGACGGTGCGATATTGCCTTTCTATACTGCGATATCCCTTATGGTAAGACTTCAATATGGCCCTCACGGCCCAAGGCTTCCCTCTTAGTATACTAGTAAGCTAAACAGCCTCACTTAGACTCCTATAGTCTAATATTCTTAACATCAACTATACTGAACTCGCGGAACTCATATATCAGAGTCACTTAACGCAATAACTGTCAACTAACATGAACCAAGCACTGATAAACTCATATACAGGCTACTTGATACATTCAACTTGCAGTTATCCTTCTATGCGCTATAACTGAAGCATAACATACATAAATTCATCACTGATAAGCAACATTCATGTAACAGGTAATAGATAACACATAAGTAAAACACAAACACATGAAATAGTCGCACAACACACGGATTTTACGTGGTTCACCTCCAGGGGGGAAGCTACGTCCACGGGAACTGGTTTTGATATTATATCTTGAGTTAGTAAACACAGTTCCACTGCAACCTACTATACAGCCTGAGATCTTCTAGGAAACTCCACACACACAACCAGGAGCCCTTCTCTCTTAGATCTCTTTTCCTTCTTATATTGCCTTCTTACAATATACTCCTCCTCTCTCTCTCTCAATCCCTGCGGATTGTTCAATCCCTACGGATTGTTACATACATGCTCTTAGAGCTAGCTACTGGTTACAGTAAGATAACTACAGACTGAATAACCCCACCAGAGCTTTAACTCTTACAATAATGAGACTCAAGAGACACTTGGCTAGCTAAATGACTCAGAAGCTACCTCAGGACTGACTGTCTAAGCAGCTACCCAATTGTCTCACTATCTAACCTTTTACATTACAAAATACATGCTTATATAGGCGGCCTGAAGGTCTCACCATTACAACACTGTGGGCCTTTCCCAACAGTACCCCAAAAACCCTAACTGTGACAGTCGGCGCGTCTGTACTGTGGGCTGCCGCTTATCGTCACTTCCTACAGTATTCCACGCTTCCTGGCGCTGATCATGGGTATGGGCGCCACTTCCTGCTGTCCTTTGTATTCAATACCTCGTCCCATTGCTCCTTTTCCTTTATGAGGGTAGCTGATCCCTCTTGTCTTCACCACTGCCTTAAGTGCAGTGGTTGAGCTCTCTCTTCTCAGCCGCTCAAGTATTGTCTTCTTTTGACTTCCATGTCCCGATGTAGCAGCTTTTCCTGTAGCTGCGGGACCCTGTTCCAACAATCACCGGCACTTTTTCTATCATCAAATACACCATTTTCATGAGTGTATTTTTCACATGAAGCATTATCATCTTCCTTATGTGCACCAAATGGATAAGTGAAACATTCTTCATTTTCTGCAACATAACTACTGTAGTTTATTTCAAGCCCATCTTTGTCTTTTACTTCTACAACATTTTCAGTGTTGTCTTCTAGATTCATTGTACCTTTAGTTTCGACATCATTTTCATCATTTGATATATCAACACAATTTCAAGATTTACAAATAATTTGACTATCTTCTATTGCTTCTGCAAATTTGCCTGCTGAAATGTTAACAAGCTGTGACTCAGCCATATATCTCCCCCTTACATCAAACTTTCTCTTCAAACTTTCCCAAGATTCTTTAGCCGTGTTTTCTCCAGCAATTACATAAAAGATACTATCATCCAAATCTTGTTGGATGTAGTACAATTCAAATGCATCATTTGCCTCATCCTGGAGTTTCTTAACTCCATCCTCAACAAAATTCCATAAACCTCTAGCATGTAAGAAATTTTTCATATTAACTTACCAACATTCATTATTTATACCTGAGAAATATGGCGGTGGATAATAGATGTTTCTCCATGCATCCTCTATATTTTATTGAACTTCCTCTGCTTTAGCAGGTTCCTTAGTGGCTTCTCCTAATATCTTTGCAATGAAAAAACCAACTTCTTTTGCATTAGAAATAGTATTCTTCATCTCTTTAAACCTTCTTCTTTTCTCCATGTCTTTGTATTCAAATAAATACTTGCATAGAATTTAAATTTCTTTTGGATACGGCCTCCTGATCCTCTTTCACACATAATGGATTCAATTCAAACCAAGCAAACTTCCAAAATAGTGGAATTCAAACTTCTCTACCATTAAACTATATGGGAGCTCTCAACCAGGAAGAGTATCTTCCCTTCAATTTATCAACCTCTATCTAAAGGAGCACACACAAATTCAACTTCATCCATGGAAACCAACACTTTCTTCTCTTTACACAAGCCATGACCAAGCTTAAACATTTTAATCAATGTACGAATGACACAAGAGACACTTGATTTGGCCTTTAGTTGAGGGAGCACAGGAGCTCTTACCAGTACTGAGCTGAACATACAAACTGAACTTAATTCTAATCTTTCTGCATAGCAGGAAGAGGGTGCTGGAGTAAAACTCAATATCAAGATCTCCAAACAAAATACAAACAGTTCAACATAAAATCACACAGCTTATTCATGAAGTGAGCATAGAACCAACGAACAGAAATCAGAAACATTCAACGCTGATAGCACTATGGGGAAGGTAGGGGAGTGTCGCTCTCTGCTTCAGCGGCACTTAAAAATTCACTAACAACTCAAATCAACACTTACAGCTAACAGAGCTCACAAAACACAAATAAACAGCTACAGGACTATTGCAACTGCCTGTTACAGCTGATAGTACTCTACCGATGGTGTTCCAACTATTTGTGTCATGTCACCTCCAGCCTTGGAGGAGGAAATGTGATCATTTCTTCTACCTGAGTTACCCATCTCTTATACTCGATGGATTCTGCATGCGTTTGATTATTCTCGTTTCGTTTTTTTTCTTAAACCTCTTTCATATCTACACATGCAAAAATTTCCCTCTTTCTAAAATTTTGATCCAGACAGTGTATTGATTCTTTATCTTCCCCAAATCACAGAAAGATCGAATGGCTGAGAAGGACCGCAACGGAAATCAACAGTCTCTGTCAGTTTCGCATCTGGAGACAAATCGACGGTAGAGAAGCATCCCATAGAAAGTCAATGGTGCCGAGAGATTCACTTGTGGAATCGAAAACATATCAAAATTTCACTCTCACACCTCACATGTCACATCCCGCATGCGGAACGGCCATTGCAGAGATCAAAGTTGTGGAAATCAAAATTTACCATAAGTCATTTCTGCATCCCGCATCCCACAAGTTGCGGAAAGGGAAAATTGCGGAAAGAAAAATGCAGAGATCAAAATTTCCAAAGAACTTTTTCACATCCCACATCCTGCAAGTGCGGAAAGAAAATTGCAGAAAGCGTATTTCGCAAAACGACTTTTCCGCATTCTGCACCCTGCATCCCGCATCCCAGAAATTGCGGAAATGAAAATGCAGAAGGAAAAATGTAGAGATCAAAATTTGCAAAGAACTTTTCTGCATCTCGCATCCTGCATCACGCGTGTTGTGGAAAGGTTAAATCTGTGGAATTTTGCTCTGCTAATGAAAATTTCTAAGTCTAAAACTAATTTTGAGCATTCAACCATCACGAATCCGGTCGATCGAGCTCCATAACAACTTATAAAATTCATTGAAATAAAATTACATACACATATACATCATTCATGAAATATGCATCTGCATCAAATACATTTCATTCAAACATTCATCATATTCATATTCATTTGTAAACGAGTACAGTTGCAGGGATTGAAACACAAGAAATACTTATCTTTATAAGAAGGTTGTCCTGCAACCAGCTATGTCGCTGCAACGTTCCACCCAACCATAGGCCAGTGTGCTCATCAATATCTCAGCAACACTGCCACCCTCGAGTTGGGCATGATTTCTCGAAGGAATAAGGAACACTAGCAGGCTCTTGCACAGCCAAGGATATAATAAAAATCAGCTAAGCCGAAACAATTGGGTTTATCAAGCTTACAGAGGCAATGGTTAACACATAGTCAAAATTCACATAAGACACAGCCAAGCCAACTACCCTGTTGAGTTTATCAGGCTGGAAAGGAGGTGGAAAGTCTGACTACTAGGCTAGTGAGCTCAATCCTAGAGCTAAGGACACCTGCACCAAATCTATCCTGGCTTCTAAATCATCTCCATAGCCAACACAAGGAATCATTCTCTTCTCTGCTCCATAGTCCCTCGGGTTATGCCTTCCCTCTCCAGTGCTATCCCGGGTGTACAAAGAATAAATCCAACCCCCCAAAATCTATCTGTGAGGTTCCCTTTTACACTAGGTTCATCAGGCAAGTACAGACACTATTTCCATTTCCCCAAGCCAGTTCGGAGACCACACAATGGTGTACATACAACAATTACAGTTCAAGGATTAAGGAAACGTTACAGAGTCCAACAAGAATGTACACACAGTGGTCACATTTCTAGGTTCAAGAAAACATTACAGAGGCCAAGGAATGCATGCACACACAACAATTACAAAATTCTGAGCATTGCATGATCCAGATCGACTAATACCATCCTAGAATCCAAATCTTCTTGTTGTTTTTATCAGTTCATAATGCAAAACATGATTTCTAGGTATGCGCATTTAGGAAAATGATTAACAGACAAGGAAATCGTGAAGGAGGGAACAAAACTAACATGACAGGAAAAAAAAGAACGTGAAGGATGAAACTTCCCAAGTTTTTCTGTGTGAGTCTGCATGCTTGAATGAAAACGAATGAATGAATGAATCCATGATCCATCAACAAAACGTCCTATCGTTTTTTTCCAAAACGTGAGGGAAGGTGAAACATGAACGCATGAGGGAATGGCATGCGTTTTTGGGTGTTTTTCTTGCCCATGCAATAAAAAACATGATTTATAGAAATGGTACTCTACCCATTTTGGATTTCTACCAAAACTCTTCCCATTCCCACCAAACGGCTCAAGGTTAAACATACCCCCCCCCTTATCCTTAGGAAAATCATTCCCCCTTCTCTTTAACATTTGTGGTGCACAGCTGGCTGTAGGTTTTTAATTAATTTGTATTTTACATGATGTCTCAAGCATACCGTGCTTGGCTAGCACATAATCCATTGGCGTTGATTCTAACCACTGAAGACAAACACAAAATTAATGGCAAGGCCTTGGCCTTGAGCTCCTTACCATGATTTAATACGATATTCACATCATTTGAAATTTAATATCACGAGGTCAAAACCCAAGGTGTTACATTCCCATCCCCCTTCAATATCATTGTCCTCAGTACTTAACAATTCAACAAAATAGAAAACTACACTAGCATCGCCCTCAGTTCTTTGCAAAAATTGAACCAATAATGAATGTGTTAGTCACATAGAATCCTCCATCTCCCACATAGCTTCCTCGGGACCGCAGTGCTTCCTCTGCGCCTTTTTCTATCCAATGGCACGATCTAGAGCTTTTCCAATTCCTTTTTTGCATGCATCAGCACGCACCACATGATCTTCTTTTGGGTCTTGGAGAATCCTTCTCCTCAACTTGGAACATTTCCAATTCCTTTGGAAACCAGTAACACCTATTCCCAAGCCTCAAGCAATCAATCAATCAATTCCTGTGTTAGTAGTCACATGATTTTCCAAAATCATAAATGAATCACATGCACATATATATCAACTTAGAATCAATCAAAACAAATTTTCAAGTGAACCAAATACTTATCTGCATACGTATCTTCTCCTGGTTCCACAGGTGTCCAACTTGGATTTATAAAACCATGGCATTCACAACCATGCCCCACCCCATACCTGGGTGTGCATTAAAGGGTAGTCAAATTTCTGCAAGCCTCAGATTACCTACAAATATCTTTTAATCGAGATCTGTTAGCTCTGCTTTAGAGCCTAAAACTCCCGCTAGGTTCTTGCCAAGATCGGTCACATGTCATATTTATTCCTATAAGATGCAATCTATAACATGTTTTTCGAAACTATGGCTACATCATATGCTCATGTATTTTTACAAAAAATCAATAACAACAAATTTTTGGTAAGTAAACTAAATACTTATCTGTATAACATCTCTCAACCAAGATCTGATAGCCCTGTCCAGATCCCAACACCTCTTTGGGTGCTTAATAGAATATCTACTTAAGGCTCAACACTTCCTCCTAGCGCTAACTAATTCTCAAGCGCTTACTTTCTAGGAACCATAACAGATTAAGTCACATGTCACATTCATTTCTGCAGGATTTATTTCTTAACAAGATTCTCAAAATCTTAGTTGAATCATTATGTACATCTGTTTTTACAGAAATTCGACAAAGATGTGCTTAGTAATCAAATACTTATCTGTTTATAAGTTTGTGGCCATGTTCATCCCATCTTTAGAGCCTAACACCCCCTCGGTGCTTAATGACAGCTCTAGTGTATGGGCCTAGCACCATTCCCAGGTGCTCACCAATGCTCGGGCGCTTACTTTCCAAACACCATAATACCTAGGGGTTATTCTCTTCACAGAGCCCCACTCTCGTGATAGTCACCTTATGGCGTGAATGTGTTCAAAAAGAATTCTATATGAATGTCTTACTCCCTGGGCGTCCCCAGTGATGCATACTGGTGCCTAGTTGGCAGGGGGGAACAGAATCTATGTACGCTCATACATCCTTCCAGATGAGTCATGTATTCTCTGTATATGTTGTTGTTGTTTTACCTGTGTTACATATAGACATGCAGTTTACATCAGATATTGAAAAAAAAAATATTTCAACCATAGGTGTTCAAACCTATTCCAGACACACCCCTCCAAGAAGCTATGTATCCAAGTACATCCTTCCAAGGAGCCATGTACACACAATACACATTTTCATCATCTCTCATGCATTACATATAAGCAGGCAGTTCACATGAGATGTCATAGATTTTCAAATCTATTTGTGCTTGGATAAATTCCAATTATCAATGATCAGATAACATTGATAGTCAAATCAAAATTTGAATTCAGAATTATGTTTCCCACAGAAAAATCAAATTCCACATTCATGAGGTCATCCCCATATTGTTTGGCTTTTGAAAGTGGGAGTACTCATCCCTTGTTTACACACGCTACCAAAAACCTGGATATTCACATATAACATGTCATCTTCACACCATTTTAAATATGCCAAACAATTAATACATTCAATTAACAACAAAATTCAAAAAAAAAACAAACCTGAAGCTGGAACTTTATCCTGTTCCAAAATAAATTAGAATTTGAGTCATGCGATCTTTCTCATAGCATATGGCAGCTTCCTTCCTTGGTTTCAGCTCAAGGAATTCTATGTGCAATATTCAGGAAGGTTCATCTCTTCATGGAACTACAAGTTCTCATGCAGGCTTCCATAGTCTATAGATAGACTCGTCTTTTCCTGCAAAATTTCCTTCACTGATCTTCCTGCAACAGCTGAAATCATTATTAATGAGCTGCATAAATGTAACTATTTCATTTGGTACTACTGCAAACTCATAAGATCCATACCTTGCTTCGAGGGATGTCTTATGAACATTTTCATCCGTTATCCTTACCTGCTGGTCGCCAGACCTTAAGTCATTTCTGGAAAATACTTTTTCTCTTCTTATTCGTTCCAATGGGTTAGCACTTCTAGGCAATTGATACTTGTTCTTCATAGTGACCTTGTCCAGCTATTTATAATCAATACACAACCAGAGTGTATCATATTTCTTTTTCAAAACCAGGAATGGTGTTTAAAAAGAAAACACATTCGGTCTGAGGTACTTCTTTTCCTGCAATTCTTGTAGCTGCAATTTTAGCTTCAGCATTTCGGGTATGCTCACCCTACAAGGCGTCTAGGATACTGGTGCTTCTCCTAGCACAAGTTCAAGGGTAAAATTAGTGTCACTCTTCACTGGAATTTCATCAGGAAGAACATTCCCGACTTCCTATAACATATGAAACCCATCCAATCTAGGAGTACCATTCTCTGCTATCTCTAAAACATGGTTTGTATATACCCTGTGACCTTTCCCATAGAATTTCTCTAGTTGCATTGCGGAAGACTTTCTTTCCAAGATTACTTTTGGAAAGCCTTTCACAACCCTTAGGTTTCCTTCTTTATCCAAGCACTCAAAATTCTTGTTGTAACAAGCAAGATTTTCTTTGTGTGCTTCCATCCAATCCATTCAAATGAGGACATCATATGATTTAAGTGGCAAAATATTCAGATCAGCCCAAGTGACCAACCCATCCATGACTAATTGACATTTTGTTACCACCTCACTGACTTTCTTCTTGATTCCAGTGGCTAGTTGGACTAACCATGATCTTCTATGATTTGATTCCTTCAAAGTTCCTATCTCAACAAGTCCAGGGGTGATATAGCTTTGAGTCGATCCAAGGTCAATCAAAATAGAAACAATCTGTTTAGCAATCTCACCCTCAAATTCCACCATAGTCGAGTTATGACCTGCCCGGTGGTCTTCTAACACTGCATAAATTTTAGGAATAATCCTTAATTCCTGACCCACAGTTTCAGTTTCTTGGGTGCTAGGGGCTTGGCCCTCATTCCTATTCGCAAGTGGAAAATCCCTGTGCAAATGGAATGCTCCACATCCCCAGCATTTGAGTGGTTCCTTTAGCTTTTCCTTCATTATTCTAGTCAGTTCAATCACATCTTCTGATGGCTTCCTTCGCTGCTTCAAGAGGTGAGAAGTTTTAAAATATTTCTTCTTTGGTTTAATTTTTTCATTCTTCTTGTGGGAATTCTTCCTACTCCCTTCTTCCTCTGTTAACTGATGCCCAGATTCTATGTTCCTTTGGATATCTACCACATTTTGCAGCATGGTTGTAATCAACTGGTTTTGTTCTACCATAGCTTTGAACAACCTTTTATTTTCTTCTTTGCAATCCTGTAACTCTTTCCTCAAGATTCTTATGGTAACTGCAGCATCTGGGAAACTCTCTTGTTCCCCCTTCCCAATAGTCTCAGCTCCATGACGTTGGGTATTGTAAGCTGGACTTACATACCTTTCTTCATGTGGAAAAATCCGACACAAATGGGGTCCTCCACATCTCCAGCATTTGAGCAGCAATCTGCCCTCTTTTGGATCCCTTGGATTTTTCCCCGTAATGTCTTTTCTGTGCTCACAGGGATCCCGCATGTCATTCATGGTGTTACCTTTCTGGTCGTTGATCTTCTTTGACTTCCCTAGGTCGGACCAAGATCAATTCTTCAATCTACCCAGTGTTTCTGCAAAATGTGTTAACATAATTGTTTATTAGTCAATTTCAGAAATTTAAAATTTACTTACCAGTTTCTTCATGTAGTCACGAATGGTCAATGGGTCTTTCATCGTGTTGGCTAAGTTTAGCAATTATGCTAATTAGCACTCTTCTTGTTGTAGTTATTTTCTGCAATAGCGACTGTCTTTCCTATGTCACTGCTCTCCATGGCCCATTGAGTCCCAAATTTCCAACATGAGCTCTGATACCACAATGTCACGTCCCCTCCCACCTTGGAGGAGGAAACACGATCATTTCTTCGACCTGAGTTACCCATCTCTTATACTCAATGGATTATGCACGCGTTTGATGATTTTTCGTTTCCTTTTTTTTCTTAAACTTGTTTCAGATATATACAAGCAAGAATTTACCTCCTACTAACATTTTGATCTAGACAGTGTATTGATTCTTTATCTTCCCCAAATTGTAGAAAGATTGAATGGATGAGAAGGACCGCAACAAAAATCATCAATCTCTGTCAGTTCCGCATCCGTAGACAAATGGACGATGGAGAGGCATCCCACAGAAATTCAATGGTGCGGAGAGCTTCACTTGCGGAATCGAAAACATATCAAAATTTCACTCTTGCACCCCGCATCCCGCATGCAGAACATCCGTTGTGGATATCAAAGTTGCAGAAATCAAAATTTACCATAAGTCATTTCTGCATCTCGCAAGTTACGGAAAGGGAAAATTGCAAAAAGAAAAATACGGAGATCGAAATTTCTAAAGAACTTTTCTGCATCCCGCAAGTGTGGAAAGGAAATTGTGGAAAGAAAATTTCACAAAATGGATTTTTTGCATTCCGCATCCCGCATATCGCATCCCGTAAGTTGCGGAAAGGAAAATGCGGAAGGAAAAATGTG
The DNA here is from genome assembly GCA_001517045.1 of Pseudotsuga menziesii. Classification (NCBI taxonomy): domain Eukaryota; kingdom Viridiplantae; phylum Streptophyta; class Pinopsida; order Pinales; family Pinaceae; genus Pseudotsuga; species Pseudotsuga menziesii. The sequence continues at coordinate 61,600 of LPNX010881526.1, read as the reverse complement.
GAGATCAAAATTTCCAAAGAACTTTTCTGCATCCCGCAAGTTGCAGAAAGGTTCAATCTGCATAATTTCGATCTGCTAATGAAAATTTCTAAGTCTAAAACTGATTTCGAGCATTCAACCCATCATGAATCCAACCGATATAGATCTAAAAAAACTTAGAAAATTCATTGAAATAAAATTACATACACATATACATCATTCATGAAATATACATCTACATCAAATACCTTCCATTCAAGCATTCATCATATTCATATTCATTTGTAAACAAGTACAGTTGCAGGGATTGAAACACAAGAAATACTTATCTTTATAAGAAGGTTGTCCCGCAAACAGCTATGTCGCTGCAACGTTCCACCCAACCATGGGCCAGTGTGCTCATCAATCTCTCATCAACACTGCCACCCCCGAGCTGGGCATGATTTCCCCAAGGAAAAAGGAACAGTAGCAGACTCTCACACAGCCAAGCATACAATAAAACTAAGCTAAGACAACATAGTTGGGTTTATCAGGATTACACAGGAAGTGGTTCACACATAGTCAAAATTCACACAAGACACATCCAGGCCAACTACCTTGTTGAGTATATCAGGCTATAAAGGAGGTGGAAAGACTGACTGCTAGGCTAGTGAGCTCAATCCCAGAGCTAAGGACACTTGCACCAAATCTAGCATGGATTCTAAATCATATGCACAGCCAACACTAGGAATCATTCCCTTCTCTTCTCCACAGTCCCTCAGGCTATGCCTTCCCTCTCCAATGTTGTCCCGGGTGTACAAAGAAGAAATCTAGCCCCCCCAGATCCTTCTGTGAGGTTCCTTTTTACATTAGGTTCATCAGGAAGGTCTAGACTCCATTTCCATTTCCCCAAGCCAGTTTAGAGACCACACAACGGTGTACCTACAGCGATTACAGTTCTAGGATTAAGGAAACATTACAAAGTCCAACAATGATGTACACACAGCAGCCACAGCTCTAGCTTCAAGAAAACATTACAGAGGCCAAGGAATTCATGCACACACAGCAATTACAAACTTCTGAGCATTGCATGATCTAGATCGACTGAAACCATGCCAGAATCAAAATCTTATTGCTGGTTTTATCAGTTCATAATGCAAAACACGATTTCATGACAGTTTCTAGGTGTGCGTGTTCAGGAAAACGATTGACTGACAGGGAAATCGTGAAGGAGGAAACAAAACTGACAAGACAGGAAAAACAAGAACATGAAGGATAAAACATCTCAATTTTTTCTGCATGATTCTGTGTGCTTGAAGGAAATGAATGAATGAATGAATCCATGATCTATCAACAAAACGTCCTATCATTTTTTCCAAAATGTGAGGGAAGGTGAAACATGAACGCATGAGGGAATGGCATGTGTTTTTGGGTGTTTTTATTTCCATGCAATAAAAAACATGATTTTCAGAGATGGTGCTCTGCCCATTCTGAATTTCTTCCAAAATTCTTCCCATTCCCACCAAACGGCTCAAGGTTAAACATCTCCCCCTTATCCTTAGGAAAATCATGTCCCCATCTCTTTAACATTTGCGGCACATGGCTAGCTGTAGTTTTTTAATTAATTTGTATTTTACATTATGTCTCAAGCATACCATGCCTGGCTAGCACATAAACCATCAGCGTTGATTCTAACCGCCAAACACAAACACAAAATAAATGGCAGGGCCTTGGCCTTGAGATCCTTGTCGTGATTTAAGACAATATTCACATCATTTGAAATTTAATATCATGAGTTCAAAACCCGGTGTGGTACAAGTTGTTACACCTAACACCAATTAACACGACTATTTCAGCTAGCTCTGACTGCTGATAGTCACCTACAACACACTAACAGCTCAGTTGCAGCTGTCTATTTTGTAACTTTTTGATAACCCTGCGTTCATAACCTTAACACAAATATTCTGATATAACAATAAAACATGTTAACACAAAATAAACCTTGTTTTCTCCAATTTCAACAGCAAACTAACATCAAGAAAATAAATATGAGTTATCTAACTCAAAAACAGAGTAAACATAGAAAATACCTAGTAAAAATATTCTAGTTTAAACTCTGTGTTAATCTCTTCATCTATTTCTTTGACTATGTGTTACACACTTCTCTATATTCCAAACATGATCACAAGCTAGGTATTTATAGGATATTTAGCTAAGTCTATCATTAACTACTAATTGACCCTTTACATTACAAAAACATAATTCACAATTTATGATTTACAGTCTGACAGAATTTAATTAATTATCTGCCCTTTCATGAGTTGCAACAGGAATGATGAACGTCCCCTTCAATAATCTAATCGACTGGAACAGGTCAGTGACTAACTCTTTAAAAAACAATGTAATATTCTGCCCCAACAATTAGAGGCTGTAACTGCTTCTTTAGAAATCGATGTGGTGTGTTGCCCATTTGAAACCTTGAAGGCATGATAGAATCAAAGCAGTGTGGAGGTGGTTGTCTCTTCAGAGTTGTGGCGGCCACAAATCTGGGCAGCGATGCCTGTTCACACTTCTAGCGGTTAGATATCTTTAACGTTGTTGTCTCTTCAGTGTTTCAACAGGAAATTGATCTAGGCAGTGGAGTAATTAACTACTTCCAACAATATTGTTTCTCTAAAAATGTATATCAGAATATATATGATGAACTAAATTGAATAAAACCCTGAATATTCAAAAGTAGATCCCTACTCTTAGTGCTAAGATAACTATTCGTATTTTCCAACATATATGTAAAGAAACTCTAGTCATTATTCCCATATTACCTTTAGGGCGACTTAAACTGAAAAGCTTCCTTGTATACCGTTTATATAGATGGTGTTGTGTTTTTTGCAGTGACTTTTCTTTTTGAAGGGGGCAACCTCGACTAGGGTTCAAATAAATGATCAAAATATACCTTGTACTATTCTAAGTAGTTTTTTTAATTGAGACACCCCTTATTTTTTTGTTTCTACCACCCTTTATTAACGGATAGTACCATTTTCAGGGATGGATCTACCACCCTCTATTAACGAATAGTACCATTTCCAACCCTTATTAATGGATTATTACCACCATCTATTAATGAATAGTGCCATTTACAGGGAGCTATCTACCACATTCTATTAACAGATAGCACCATTTCCATCCCTTATTAATGGATTATCACTCGGGCTTATTTACAAATTGACCATAGCCAAGTAGAGTACTATAAATATATTATAACCAACCAAAACTCTAACAATTTAGTAAGCCTTAGTTAATAGGTTACAACAACTATTTAGTGGACTTTTTTAATGAGCTTCCTTTACATTTATTGATATCAATCTAATTAAAGTAGTGGGCCATATACACAACACAAACACAAACAAATAAACATTTGCATCTCCATTATTTTCTTGATCCTTCTTGATGCTTAGTAGATTTAGAGTTAAAATTAAAAGAATAAAATAAGTAATAACTTATCCATTAACTAAAAGAGTTAGAGTTATGGTAAGACCCTAACATATGGATTTTTGTGCTATGAAAACATCAAATACTCAAGACATGAAACACTATCGAGAAATCATGAGAACTAATGTAATAATAAGGCTTTTAAATGTCATGCTATTATATTTCATTTCAAAAATATTCATAAAACAAAACTATTTCAAGGTTGAGGGGAATATCAAGTTCATTGCCTTGAAAGAAGTTAGGTCATTTTATAGCCTAGTATTGAAAAGACTATAATGTATATCCTACTATCCTTAATGCTACATCAACATATGCCACATCAAGGTAATATGTTATATAAAACTAGAATATAGAAAAATAATAACATTGGATACACACAAACACACATATGAATATAGATTCATCTCAACTCAAGATCCTGAGCACTAAGAGATTTATGTCTCATTTTTTTTTTATCCCTCTTGGTGCTTAATAGATATGGAGTTAATATGGATCTGGGTTGATTTTAATAGAGATGGTCACAATACACTAAATAACAACTTATCCCTTAACTAGAGGAGTTAAAGTGGGACTATAACACATGGAATTTTGTTCTTCTCATCAATAAAAAAAAAAACANTGGTCACAATACACTAAATAACAACTTATCCCTTAACTAGAGGAGTTAAAGTGGGACTATAACACATGGAATTTTGTTCTTCTCATCAATAAAAAAAAAACATTAAACAGTTCATCCGACATGGAACATTTTCTAGGAATCATGAGAACTAATGGAGCAATGAGACTTTGATGTGTCAAAATAATATGAGTATCCTATAATATTAGTATAGAATATTCTATTGCATTTGGTATTTAAAAAAAACAAAGAACCATATTGTTCCAATGTTGAAGTGCATATGAGGTTCAATGCATTAAGAGAAACAAGGTGCATTCTATAGTGCAGTATTTAAGAGATTGTAACATCTATCCCATTGCATATAATTATATGTCAACAAAAGTCTTCCAACAAGATAATATGTTATGCAATACTAAAAATATAGTAATAATAATGTGGGATACACACGCGTGCACACACAAACTAGCATAAATTCACTCTAGTTCGGGATCCTTTAAGCACTTAGACATTTGCATCTTAATTTTTTCGCCCCCCTCTTAATGTTAATAGATCTCAAATTGAGATGAATTTAGATTGATTTAATAGAATTGGTCACAATACATTAAATAAGAGCTTGTCCTTAATTAAAGGAAATAGAGTGGGACCCTAATACATAAAAATATGTGCTCCTCATTTTAATGTGTCCTTTTCTCTTTATTATCAAATGGAGGTTAATTGGATAGATTAATTAAAAATATATATGGTTTTTAATAAAATGAAAAATTTACAAGGATGTTTAGCACATGTGATTCTTCTTGATCCTAAATGAAATTGTGTCTTAACGTATAAGTGGGACTTGGGAAGAGACACCAACAACCTTGCAGAGATATATGTTGTATACATGGGTTGTGATTATGTTGTCTATGTTGGAATTTATAATGTTTTGGTCCCATTGGGGATTATCTTCTAATAATTCCACAAGCTCAAAAAAGGATTTCTCTGTCCATGATTTGATCGGTTTGAGGATTCAATATCGTACTGTCGATCTATTATGGGGAGTTGAAGAAACTAAATTTGTGCACATCCGAAAACATAACAGTTGTTATTGATTGGCTCACCAACCAAGCTACCATCCTGAAGAAAGGTGTTTTGGGGAAAATTTGGGGCCAACCCTACAACCAATGGCTCCTCTAAGGTTTTAAATATGTTTGGGAATCATTGGATTTATTATCCCCCTCTTTAAATGGGCACCACCTACCAATGGTCCAAATTACGAAGAAATGGCATTAAAGACTCATTTACCCCATGCATGAGAGAATCCTAGAGAGGATTGGCATGGATGGAGGCTTTGCATTGTTCTCATTATATGGTGGTCTTGTTTGTTTTTGTTGATGCATGTGGTATCTTGTTGGCACTTCTACTCTAGCCCAAAGTTTGTAAGGGTTCACTCCTTATGTTTTTGGATTCTAACACCAGTTCCCTGATAGTTTTTCTATGTAGGTACCCTCTTGGATAGCAGTGTTAGTTGTGATCAGTCTCGAGCCCGTCTTTTCTAATATCTTGTAAGGGAGGGTCTATGTCTTGGTGTGGTCCAAATTTTGGTAGTTCATGCCTAGTATCAACATGAAGGCTAAATTGGTGGCTACAACCTAGTAGGTGAAATTAGTGGTGGGTCTATGGGAAACTAAAGTGTAGAATTAATTCCCAGATTAATGGTGTTCTCTCAACAATTTGTGAGGTAACTACTCATGTCTCTTTAATCGATCGTAGATTTCATGATCTAAAATACTAGGTTCATGTTCAGGGTGCTCAAATGGAGAATTTGTCCATTATTGTGTATTTACACCATGATATTCTTGTAAGGAGACATTCTAGGATCACTTGGAATGTTGGTTCTAGATATGCGAAGGAGGAATTAGTCCATAAGTTCACTACTACCATTATTAAAATTTGGAGCTCTCTTGGTTTTTCGTAGAAATTAAATATGTATAGGTCTATTTATGTAGTTCAAATCTCTAAATTTTGTCTATGGTTTTTTTTTGTGTCTTTATGCTTGGCCAATTTGTAAGGGGTTTTAGTAGTATAATAAATTTTGTTAATACTATAACAGTATTAACCCTGCAAGTTGATGATAGACTATTGGGTATAGCTCTGTGTATTTTTTAGGTGAGTTGTAAATTGAAATGTTGTGAACCCATTTCAGTTGTTTTCATCATCTTTTTAATGTAAATTTTAATCATTTTTGTATAAAAAAAAATAAAATAAAAAATTTACATCTAAGATTCAATCTATTAAACCAATTATTCTAGCAATATCAAATCAATCTATATGAAATATGTTCCACTTATCTCTTTAAGTCATTAAGAGAAATAATTCGCAAATGAGAATCAATAATATATACATAGATTCCAAGACTCTTTTGGTGAGGAATTTTCTATTGTAAATCAATTTTCTTAATGTCACGGACTCAATAATAAAGATAGTTAACAAGCTTTGTTTAATGAATAAATAAAAAGAATTTTCATACAAAGAGATTAAAGGATATTGACTTGTATATCGATGTTACGATAATTTGATAGGATATGCCTCTTTGTTAGAAGATAGTGATCCTCAAAATGAATTTATGTGTCTACAACATTTAAAATGTTTCAAAGGGTAAGATATTATTCTTTCTATGCTTCAAATGATAAAACAGTATTGGAAGTCTTCATAGTTTGAGAGATATCATCCTAGTGATTCCAAAGATTTTATATATCCATCCTTGAATATCTTAATCTCCAAAATTAAGTTCCAAGCTATTATATCATTCAATGTTGTTAATTGATCAACAATGACATATCTCACCTATCATAAAATATGATCTTAGTAACATGTATATTTAGTGGCTTCAATGATCAAATATTGAAAATTATATTCCAAATAAATACAAATTAACTTCAATCTTATCTCCCATTTCTTAAAATGTTTCCCTAAGAATTGAAAGACAAAAAAAAATCTATATTAAAATTCCCAACATACACTATCATCTAGGTTCAATATCAATGTTATAGTATAGGGAATAAATGTAATGGCCCAATGTGGGTAGGAACAAATACATAGGTGGATATGCATATAAGTATTCTCTTAGAATCCCTTACATTTCCACTTGCATGATATAATAGCCCGTTGAGTTTCTCATGCTCAATCAATCTTGAAATTATTTTATTAACTACAAAACATCAATATTTACCAGTATTAAAAGTCCTTAGGGTGTGTCTAGATCATGTGTAAAGCATAGTAAACAAAAAAAAAGTATCTCTAAAGAGCATCTAAACATATACAAGATCAAGTTGAGATCATTCCAAATGGTTGAAACCATGACATTGCGTTGATCACCATGAATACATCAAACAATTATAATACATGGAAAACTCTTAGAGAACCATGAGAGCTAATGCAACAATAATGTTGTCTAAGTGTCACAATGACATGATTATCCTCTAAAATCATGTATAATATGGTATTACATTTGGTTTAAAAATTATTCAAATGACATTGGATAAGGTTCATGTGAGGTTCATATTATAGGAAACAAAAATGTTTTCCTCTCATGACATGTTAGTTGTAATGGAAATGTAATGCTCTGTTCTGATTTTATTATCACAAGCATATGAATGTTAATGTGCAACTAATATTTAAAATATTAGGTACATTATTAGTATGCGTACAAGATATACATATGCGAGATACATACCCATACTTGACATGCATTGTACTTGTATACTTATTAATTGATTATATATTGTCAATTATTTGAGTTCGTTGTAAACCATATATTAATGTGAGGATTAAATTAAACATGATTAAACCTTTATTTTTTAAAAACATGTTATATTTATTTTGGCAATATAATTTTATTTTTATACTATATTATATATATTTTTTTCAACATAATAGGTGTATTTATTTCATTCCTTAATAGAAATATGATCCATGAAAACTTGTCAATATTTTGATTTGAATGTAAAGACTTTTCAATAATTAAATTTTAAATAATAATTTTATTATTATTTTAACTTATTATGACCCTTCCTCATGTGAATAATTGATGTTTAGATGAAATTTTACATTATTTTAACTTATTATGAATAGCCTAAAAAGGAGGGAAACTCTCTTCCCCATACACAAAAATGGTGGAGTAAAAATGAAATAATATAAATACAAGTTGGGGATTGGGATGAGGAGAGCGGATATTCGGGAATCCAAGAGAAGAGAAAATAGATGTGAAAAATATAATTGAGATTGTGGGTTTTCCGATTTGGGGAGTCGGAGAGATTATTCATGTTTGTTCCATTATTGGAACTGCTATAGGAACCAATTTGCAGAAGATTAAAGGGCAATAAAAAATAAAAAAGAATGTATTTCAAATATGAAAATTTCTTTATAAGTTACTTATGAAAATATTCATTTTGAAATTTATGTGTACTTTATGCTCAATATGCTCTTCAAGATAGAATTTATATTTTAATTTATAATCAAGTGTTATGTGAGATAACCCACAAGGGTCCTTACATGAAATACGAAGAAGCAATAGTTAGTGGACTAGGACGAATTATTAAAGATAAATGGGAAATGCACAATTTATTACAATAATATTGTGTAAAAAGAGGAAATATATAAAATCAAATTAGCTTCTAGTTTTTATTTATGGAAATTTTGGATAGTTCACAAAAATCAACTTTTTCTAAGAGTGATATGTTACTTTTCCTTTAAAATATAATGCATATGTTTGTGTTAAGATGTCAATTTAGTATATAAATAATACAATTTATTAAAACAAATGTTTACAATTATAGATACCAATCATTTCTTGTGCATATTTTTTTGTATATATTTTTAGTGCCAATTATATATCTTTTAAAATTAATAAATTTACCCAAGCCTAAAATGGTCATGCATTCACTCAAGGTTTGATGGTCTTAACATAATCAATCATTTTAATTTTTTTAGTGTGTAATTTTACACATGTACTTGTGTGCCACATTGTTTGTTTTCCATACGGTTGAGGCAATAAAACGTTTTAGTAGAAACAAAGGACCTGTGTATTTTAGAATTATGACACATACAAAAAAATTAATGAAAAAATAGAAAACATTTTTCCTTAAAATACTATTAATTTGGAATCTACATATACAACTCTATAAGTGTGTGCAATTTTATCAATAATGAATGTGTGGACCATATTTATAAACCTAGTAAAAAATGAATATAATGATAGGGAGTCGGAAAAATGAGTTTGTTTTTGTTTATGGAAGCTAAACCAATAGGTTCATCACATAAAGGAAAAGTGACAATCCAACCTTGTTTAAAACATTTATTAGAATGCACATGCACTATAAATGCATGTGCACATTTTAGTTATAAAAAGACACACATGTTTTTCTTATAAAAGCATGTGCACATTATTAAAGTGCATAAATGTATTTTTTACTTAAAATAATAACCACATAAAACTCCCACGCCCTAACATGTTTCAAAATAAAATGTTTAGCATTGACAGGTTGATTTAAGGGCATGGGATATGTATTTCCTCTCAGGCCATATTCATAGCCCAAGGTCCATCCTTTTTGAGTAGAAATTCCTAACAATTCCTAAAATATCATTTAGAGGTGAAATTACCTATAGAGAGGGAATATGCCATGGTTTAAGACCTTTCTCACTATGCTTGAGATCTAGAATCTTCATTTTTTATGTAAGGCCCTTATTTTCATTTTTTTAAATGATCGAGGGCCCTTAGCCCATCACTAATACCCTCCAAAAAATAATGAATGCCATATCCCATTTAGATGCCAAGTATCCCATAAGAATATTCTATGTGGTGTTTCAATGAAAACATTGATGACCCTTGAACCTAAAAGGATTTGTTAAAAAACTGAGGTACTTAGTACCCTTCATTAACCATTTCCAAGACCCAAATACCCATCATTATTGATAAATACATCATATTGTCCCTTGCCAAACCACTCATAGTCAAAATATTTCCAAAAGAGGACATGTTTTGTGAGTTGTAGGTGTTTTTCATAGTGATTGATCCTAAAAAGCTTAATTTGGGACATAAGGATCTTATTGTCCTCCCCTAACCTTCATTAAACCTTGAGACCCATTCTTAGTTCACAACTAACTAGGTCATGGTGCTGATATCCCACTTCAAGGGTATTGATACCATACCACTATAATATTTGGACCCATTTTTCAACAGAAAATTGTCGGTTGTCACATGACATATCATAGTACAACCGATGAATCTAAGGTACTTAAACCATCAGTTATCTGAGGCATTTTAATTTTGTATGAAGACTAATAAATAAAATGAATGTGTCAACTTGAAGGCCAATGTGTCAAATTATGCAACCGTCAATCGATCAATCCATTTATGCCAGTTGACCAGCATAAGTGAGTCAGTTGATCGAGAAATTTAATTTGGTTTCTCAACCCATGTCCATTGGTAGAAAAACATAAAACTTTGACTCACAAAATATTTTCGTCGATGGACGGATAAAATTACATCGGTTGACCGAGACAACACCATCTATTCACTAGCTCATATTTTTTGTACCATTTAATTGATGTCGGTCAACCACCATGCAATCATCGGTTATGCAACCTTACTATGTGGGAGGACCCACTCAAAATTTTGTCTCATTGGTAATGTGGCCTTCATACATTACCACATTTTCCTCTATGGACTAACACAACTCTGTCATTATACTGGTGAAATGTTTGGATCACCGACATGTTTCTGTCACTACACCAAAATTTCTCCATCGATTTACCATCAAAATTCAGTCATTCTCCATCGATTTACCATCAAAATTCAGTCATTTGGCACAAATGACCAATGTTTTTTCCTTTCTTTTGACAATTTTACATTACATTATATTATGTTCCATGCCATCGGTAAACAAACACTAATATGTTAGTAGAACGATAATAAGCTCTAATGTTAAAAAAATAATATTGTTCCAACGTTTTTGGGATAATCTAAAACAATAATTTCCATGTAACAATTATGTTCCACGGAAGCACCTATTTGATGCTTATTTGATCCTTTGAGATCCTTATTTTATATTGACTATTTAATTTATAGATATAGACTAGTTTATACTTTATATGATTGAAATATAGTGAACTACTCGACTATGACTATCTTGTTGTCTAGTTTACTAACTAATTGGAATTTATTTTATTGTATAGTTAACTAATTGAGTAGGACTATTTTGATAGAAATTATGATGATATTTTTTTTGTAATCTCTTTTTCAGTGACATGGTGTACAAATTGTTTCATTAATTTCATATGATATTGGGTGGAGAATCTTGTAATATAAGGTAAATGAGTTGACTCTCACAAGTGGCTTACTACAACTGCTCATGTGCAACCTATTCTTCAACTATCAAAGGATTGAGATTCTATATAATATCTTGTATATGTTGCTTATCATGAGAGTGCTCGCTCTACAACTCAACCTATAGGGTAAATCTCCACTACCTCCATTGTTGCCAATATGTAGAAACAATATCCACAAAATTTAGCCACAATATCAAAATTGAACTCCTACAACTCCAGCCACGTCTTTTATAATTGGATTAAAACCATATCTAATACACTATCAACCTTTTTTTGTACCTAAATTTCAATATCTTGTTTTGAAGTGACTTCAACAAGCTTGACACACCACTATTGTTTGACATGTTGAATATAATCATGCCATTATTTAACACTCTTAAATCTGTATGCAACATCCTTAATAGTTTTATGGGTCATTTGCAAAAAATCAGGTATGGACCATTCCTATAAACCAATAGCTTGTGTAGAATGTTTAATGATGTCTCCCTTGGGTGAAACTATTTAAGGGTAACCCTCTTGCAATGGACATCAAATCATGTAGGTGGTTGGGCTTGAAATAAGATTGGACTTGTCAATGCTTGAACTCTTGAATTAATTATTCCTTGGTATCCTTTGTCGACAATGTATTGATATCCATATGTTCTTGGTAAATCCTTAACATGGCCTAAAAGTATCTAGGGTCCTGTACTAATTACTCAAATTGGGCAATGATCACTGACTAGCTAAATGGCGAACTAGGTTGAGAAATAGGAATAGGTGGATATCTTTGTGTAGGAGAAATTTTCCCTGTACCTATAACTCTATTTAAACAATTAATCATTTAATTATTGAAGAAGAACCAAGTATGGTTTGTTTAGGTCCTTATCATCACCATAAAATGCTATGATACAAACAGTCCAAAACTTGCCAGTAGCCTTGAGAACTTATCTTTGCATCGATGGAAAATTATTTTTCAAAACTATTGAATCTTGGTCATCAATATCAATTCTTCAGCACCAAGCATAAAATTTGCATCCCCCTAGTTTAATATTTTGAAATCTATTTGACCTCCATCGATCCTCATAGTCAAGATTTAGACGCCAAGACTAATACTTGAGGTTTGTAGTGAAGACATTATTGTAGAAGGGATATTGTTGTATAATAGCAAGAACCAATTCATACATTATGGCATTAGAGGAGAGAAATACATAAATTGCACTTGTGCCATTCCTATGAAGCCTCCTCTATTTTTTTTTCTTCTTAGCAATTTATTAATTTTCTTAAACCATTAGGATCCAAGAGTGTTTTTTTTTCTACATTCCAAGACCTTAATACCTTTTCTTCATGCATGTTTCACACATGCTTATTCTTCTATGGCTAGGACTACTTTTCTACATGAGACATATGATTCAATATTTACTAGATGCTTTGGAAATATTTTTCTTTGTTTTTTAAAACAATTGAAGTAAGCATATTACACGGACTTCATAGTTTTTATTTCCTATTGATGTGTATAGATTTTCTATTTTGTAGTCCATCCACTCAATAATAGTTCTAAATACTGGATATGCTAATAGGCGTAGAACTAAGTCACCTGACACGAGGACACGGGACACGAAGGACACGGGGATTCGAGTGTTCGACAAGGACATGGTGACCCCCAGAATCAGGACACATAGGACATGTTATATGAGTGTGTGTGTGTGTGTGTGTGTGTGTGTGTGTATTTAAAATTATATATATTAAAAATATAGACATATAGATCCAAATTTTAACAAATATTCGATATAAATAATAATAAATGGACATTTAACATTAGTAATTAGTATTCCACATTTACAAATCAAATCAATAATCACAATGAGATTATGAGACACATAGACAATTCATGATACAGTAAACTCATGATATTCATAGATCAAGATGTCAATACTCAGGATTCAAAACCATATTTCTCATTAAGTCATGAAAATCAAAATGTATTACATAGATGTCGGAATGCCACTAGCAAATGCCAAATAGACCAATACTAAATAGTAATAGTAAATAAAAAAAGGTGTAGATCAAGATGGAATGAAGAGTCGCATCTATCAATAGTCCTCCTCCATGCCTAAATCAACAAACTCATCACTGTTCTCTTCTTCCTCCTCCTCAAGCCTCCTTCTCCTCCTCCTCTCCACCCATATCAAGATCAATATCTATTGGTGTGGAGGAGGACCCCTCCAAAGGATCACTATCATTAAAGACCATCGGCTCTAGCACTGGATCATTAACATCCAAGTTGGATGATGCCAACTCAGAACTGTTGTACAAACCCATATCATCAGGAAAGACATCCCACATATTTGTCTTTCCATTCACCCACTCCTCCCTCTTCCTGTAAATAAGACAAAGTTTGGTGTGAAAATACAGCATCATCTCTACTTTGGACTACTCAAGCCTGTTCTTCTTCAAATTGTACAAGTTTCCATATGTGCTCCAATTCCTCTCACAACTAGAGGATGATGTAATTTGGGAGATGATACTCAAGGATAGCTTCTGTAGAAGAGGGAATCTTTCCCCATTAGTTGCCCCACCAATTATAGGGATTCTTAAATCCCTTGTCTCCAACCACAACATAGCCTCCAAATCTCACAGTAACAGTGCAAAACCCTACAAATCTCTCCTCCACCTCATTAACTAATTATTTATCCTGAAATAGCATCCTAAATGCTATCTTCCGTCCCTGTGAAATCTCTCCATCCATGTGAGGAGGGACTCTATGTGAGGGCACACCATTGATCCATTCTTGACTGTATAACGTGGGGTTCAAGGAGTGGTCCAAGTAATGCAAAGGTGTGCGATTATTATCCCACCAGAAGATAAGAATATCATGAATGGTGGACCATAATTTCTCTGTCGATGTCTCATACTCAAGACATGTATTCTCCATAAAAATGGTCCTCATGGAATCAATCATGGAATCCCACCCCTCATAAAAATACACTAGGATGGGATGGTCCGTGTCTACAGAGCACAACAAATAAATGATTGGCTCCATGATATTAATGGTAAGATCTTCCCTCTCCCACTAAACATCATATAAAACTATGTTGTTCGCCTTTTTTGAAGCACTTTGATCTGTGTTTTTCCAGAAATACCAATACTCTAAAATAACCATGGACCCAAGAGAGGTTTTTACCTCCCTTAACCTCTTGAGTATGATGAATGAGGAAGTGAACCCAGTATCTGCAATCTTCAACAATGAAATATGTGTGTACTCTTTGTAGATGGTGAGGTCATTTGTTTGGTTTTGTACAAAGTTATTGGGTATGGTGTGCATCCATGTAACATATGAAGCAATGGATTTGAGTGCTAAGTTCAAGGAATGGATAATGTAAGGTGTCCAAAATATCTGTAAGAGAAAAAAACAAGTATAAATGACTCTACAACACTAACAAGTAGCAACTCAAATCATTAAAATGAACTTTCCCCTAGATAAATTTTGTGATCAATTCAAACAATGAGAAAATTATCAATGAAAGGTGTCCAAAATGAAAATACCTATGGATATTTAGTTTCCACAATCATGCCATCGGCCTTGCAAATAGGTGCATTTTCCATGATGATTTGTACCAAGAATCAACACCTAGTTCTTCAATTATTTTGATGAATAACTCACCCATAAAATGTGCAACCTTTTATTTCCCAAGAGCATCCAGCGCTTTTAAGAACACCGCTCCATTTTGGGAAGATACCATGAGATTGATGAGTGGATGGCGTGTTGGATCCGTTCATCCATAAGAAACAATACACACTCTGGATGAGGGCCATGTTGATCTAATTGGCTCAATAATTTTATCCACCTCCTTATTTTCCTTAACCAACAATGTAGTTCTAAGCTTATCTGAACAAATAGGAACATAACCAAATGGAGATCGTTCAATGAGATTTCAACACATATCAATCAACAATGGTTACCGTGCAACATTGAATGAGATGAAGTTGAGGTAGAAAAAGAATGCAATGGTTAGGTCCACCTCTTCTCACGCCTCTTATTGGAAAATATTGTCCATTGGACCACTTGAAGATGACATCTTTCTTGCTAGATATGTATCACCTCTTCTAGGTGGAAATGGAGACCGAATTCTAGAGGGTTTCCTTAAGAATGGAAAAGGATCCTCATACTTTTTCTTACTTTCTGATGCTACATCGCCTAAGCCTTCTTGATCCTCCTTTCCCATTTCTCTTCTTTGGGTAACACTCACTCCTTTACATGAATAAATCCCATAAGAAGAAAGGCCCAACAAATGGCCCTTAACTCGGTAGTATGTGATCTTAAACTCATTCTTGCAAAAATTGAAATTCCAAGACACATTGCCTCCCCCACCTAGCTTTACCCCGGACCCTTCTTTCCTAGTCACATACCTCTACAAAGGGTATTTTTTATCTTGGGCTTGTTTTCTTTCTAAAACAGGGTTCAATGGAGCATGATCTCCACTAGCAATGGATGGAGCACTGGTAGGAGGTGTAGAAGGGCTTGTTTTTGGAGAAATAGGAGGGGAGACAATATATGGGGGATTTCTCCCTTTCATTTTCCCTTTAGCTCTTCCCCTAGATGAATGATACATTGTTCTTATTTTTTATGGTTGAGTTTGCAATCCACCCAACCGAATCCACCTTCAATGGACTTTGAAACCCTTCCAAATCCTTCAAATATTGTTCACATGCAAAAAAACAACACTTGAGCTCTTTTCACAAGTGCAAATGACAAAATAAAAGTAAAAAAAATGTTTTTAAAGAGTGCCCGAGAATTGTTCTCGCGATTTAAGTGTCATGTTTTCGGGACACATGTTGACAGTTCTGGGACACGCATGTTCGATTTCGGGACACGTTGCGGAGACATGTCTGGCATGACCTACTAGCATGCCCATGTCTAACACATGGACACGGGACATGCGGCCCTAAAACAACGTTTTCGGTTTCTTACTCATAGAATAATTATTTGTTATAACTAATTCTCTGTAGATCAATCTCACACTATATGATACAATCCATTGTTTCTATTTTTAACTAGCATTGGAAAACCAAGTTAAATCACTTGAGATTCGGTGCAATTAGTTGATTTGTGTCGTGAAGAACTTTATGCCTTAGGGAAACAATAGTTCCTTTCCCTAATTGTTATGTTAATAGATCTAGAAATTCTCACAAATTATGTTGTTCTCTATGTATATTATTGGAGAATCCCACAATGGAAATGTGTCCTTAGATTTTCGACCATCGATTTATGCGCTTGAACTCCATAACGGAATAATTTCTCACGAATAATGAAGAATAGAAGTACTTCTATCCAAGAAACCATTATTTTATGCTCTATAATCAATGAATCTAATAGAGAAGAAAATATTTAGCAAAATGAATTGAAAGTAGTTTCAAAACACCAAAAAAAAACTTACATCAACTTGATGCAATAATGCCAATTAGAACAATTGTTTTCAACTAGCTATGCATCCTTACTATAATTTCCATTTAACAATTACATAGGCATAGTATTTTCAAAAAATTGTGGTAGATACAATATTTGGTTGGATGTAGCCATTCAAAATTTATGCAACACAAAGAATCAAATTCAGTGGATCGCAAAATAGCTAAAAAAACATAGGAAAAAGAGAATGCATCTTTTTAGAGCATAATAGACCTTATTACCATAGTCTTATACCTTAGGCTCATTCGATTTTCTTTCATGCAATGATTACATGGTTTAGACTTTGGGAAATTTACATTTACTCATAGTTGAGGCGCTCCTGGTTTATCATTCTACACAGTTGAGGCGCTCCAAGTTGATAATTTTGACAACCCAGAATCGCACATTGATTACATTCAACCATCATGCACCCCCATCCCCAATTTTAGGTATTTGGTTTGACTTGAGGTGCTAGTGCTTGGTTTTAGTGGTTTTTGGCCTTCTGTGGGAATTTATTACTCACCTAGAGACACTCCCACTTTCCCATGTGCTCACCCATACTTGTTATACCTCCATTTATGTTCCAGTATGCCTTTCCCATGTTCACACATGCATTCGTGACCGTTTGGGATGATTAGGAGGCTCACTGGTCCATCTAGGGGGGTTTGAGAGTCAAATCTTGAGCTGACACTTGTATGCATCCAGATGGCCTCCAAGGCCTCACAATTTTTCCCTATTGTATTGTATGCTTGTTCCAGACATAGATACATGTTGGACATTCATAATAATATATGTTATTGACCTCATGTGTGTATGCATTTTTTACTCTTTCAGCTATTTTGTGCATGTTTTGTAAACAATATGGAATTGTGAGAGTTTCTTTGGCTCCTAGATCCAACTGTGAATCAATCATCACATGGTATCAGAGCTATTTGAAGATTCAAATCAAATCCAAAGTGTTTGAGTTGCTGTTAGAAAGATTATACAGATAAATTTGAGTGTTTTTCATTGCGGGTACATTCAACAATTTGTCACCAAGAGCGCAAGCATAAATGGAGTAGACCAATGTTTTGTTAACACCATTCAACTATTTTGATTAGAAGGATGAAATGGTGATTCATCTGTGGTCGAAAGGCCTGTACAGGGTCACCATGGGGACAGAGGTTGAACCAAACTCTATAGTTGAGAAATAAAAATTCTTCAATAGACTTGATGAAGCGTTTGGAATGCTTTGTCTCATCATTTGAGAGACTTTCTCTTCCATGTTGACAATCTAGCCACACCCAACGGAGTATGTCTAAATCTTGAAGCTTTGTTTGGGAAGACTGATTAGATGAGAGGTCATCAGCTCGAAAATGAGCTCATCTCCTTGAGTCCATCTCATTTTGATACAATCCAAGATTTTTTCACCAAATTCAAGTCATTGGTGATTCAACTCAAGCAATGTGGCATAGAGAAGAAGGAGGAGCAACTCATATTTTCCATACTTTCAAAGCTAGGGCCATAGGACTTTGTGTTTGTAAGCACAATTCACTCTAGCAAGCTCACAGCTCGAAAATGGTGCATTCATGCATTGGTTGAGTTCATGGAGTCTTTGACCCAAGAGAAAGACAAGCTGGTGCAAATGGGTGCCATCAAATCCAATAAAGACCAACCTCAAATTGCAGGGGTTTTGAATCCATCCAAAGGAAAGAATAAAGATAAGGATTCAAGGCTACAAGGAAAGAATAAGCAAGAAAAACCCAAATCTTCAGATGGGGGTTCTAATCCTTGCAAGTACAAGGACAAGAAGAAGAAAGAGAATACCAAATGCACCTACCATCACAAAGGGTGGAATCCAGAGAGTGCATGTATGAAAAATACCATAGACATGATGGTGCAGTTATTGGAGAAGAAAAACATCCCAGTACCAGAGGGCGCAAGGAAGAAGGATGGAGGTTCAGGATCATACAACAAGGAAAGGTGCCATGCATTGGTTGTTGGTTCTTTAGACTCTTCTTCCTTCATTATTGATTCAAGAAATTCAAGGCGCATGGCCTCTCTCAAATATTTCTTCACATCCATGTATTCAGACAATGGACCAACTATTTGAATGGGTGATGATTCAGATATCCAAGCCAAATGGATTGGCAGGATCGATATTGAAGATGGGTATTTCAACAATGTTTTGTTTGTACCAAAATTGGAATCGAAACTACTCTCAGTGAACCAAATGAAACACACTAGTGAAGCCAATAGAGTAACATTTACTTCACATAAAGTGGAGATAGCTGACATCTCTACCAACAAGGTGATGGCATTTGGGTTTGCTTACCATCAAGCTAGGATGTACAAATTCTCTCATTTTCTTCCCTACTAAAGAGGGAATGTGCTCCTAACTCCTGCCAATGAGACAAGAAAGCTATGGCATCAGAGGTTCGGCCATCTAAACTACAGATACCTCCAGGAATTGAGGAAAGAAGGAATGGTGGAAGGGATTCCTTCTATAAAGATATTGAATGGCCCATGCATTGGATGTGTGGTGGGAAAGCATCCAAAGCACAGCTATGCAAAAGGGAAAGCAAGGAGAGCTACTCAAGTGCTTGGCTTAGTGAATTCAGATCCTATTGGGCCTCTTCCTACAACCTCATATGGAGGTTCAAGGTATGTGTTGACCTTCATAGATGGTTTCTCAAGGTTTTGTTGGGTTTACTTTCTCAAACTCAAATCTGAAGTCTTTGAGACTCTCAAGGTTTGGAAAGCCCTGGTTGAGAATCAGTGTGGGAATAAGATCAAAGTCCTTAGGAATGATAATCGAAAGGATTATGTGAAGAATATTTTACAGCAGCTCTATCAATAATATGGCATCCTAATGCAGCATTCAATCCCCTATACACCGGAACAAAATGGTGTGGCAGAGCATAAGAACAAGGCTCTCAAGGAGATGGTAACCTGTATGATTGAATCCTAAGATATGGGTTGAAGCCATCAATTGTGCTGCATACATACAAAACAGAGCTCCTTGAAAATTAGTAGATGTAAAAAGACCATATGAAGCTTGGTTTGGTCACAAACCAAGCTTATGAGGATCCTTCACTTGTATGCAGGTTAAAGAAGTTACTATATGGCCTCAAGAAATCCCTTAGGGCTTGGTATGCCAAGATGGAGAATTTTTTTCTTTCACTTGGCTTTGAAATATGCAAGTTTGATCCTAATATTTATTTGGAGCATATTGGTGATTTATTGCAGGTCATTGTACTCTATGTTGATTATTTTTTTATTACAGGTATCTGCACCAAATAAATTGGGTTAATTAAGGCTTCATTGCACAGTGAATTTTCCATGACTGATCTTGGATTGTTGAAGCAATTTCTTGGTTTGGAAATTGAGAAATATGAACAAGGGATCAAGGTAAGACAATAAAGGTATGTTGTATACTTGTTATTGAATTTAAAATGGCTGAATGTAAGGCATCCAAGTTCCTATTCCTTTATGGTATCAAACTAGGTGAGTTTGGTGAGTCTCCTTTGGTGGGTAGCTCATTATATAGACAACTAGTCGTGAGTGTGTTGTATCTTACACATTCTCGGCCAAAATTGGCATATGTTATAGGTTATGTAGAAAGGTATAAGCAACAGCCTCATGAGATCCATTGGAAGGAATCAAATAGGATCCTTCACTATGTGAAAGGAACCAGACACTTTGGGGTACACTATGTTGTTGGTTCTCCACTAGAACTAGTTGCATTTACTGATTCTGATTGGGTTGGCGATCCCATTAACAGGAAATCCACTTCAGGTTATGTCTTCATGCTTGCACATGGTCCCATATTTTTTAAGCAATAAATAGCACATCGTCTCCTTAACTTCAGCTGAGGCTAACTACAGAGGAGTAGTGAACACGGCTACACAATGTGTGTAGTTGCAAGGTGTTCTTCAGGAACTTGGAGTTGCATTTGATTTAACCACAGTCATTTGGTCTGGAAATCAAAGTGCATTCAATATTTCCACAGATCTATTGCAGAGACAAAGGACCAAACACATTGAGATACACATGCACTACATTCAGATCTAGGTGCATGATTAGTTGATAGCCTTGCAGTATTGCTCATCTGCAGAGAAAACTGCTTGACATTTTCACCAAGTGCTTCACAGAGAATATCTTCATCTATCTGAGATCCCTTATTGGATTGGGTGATACATGGTGATGGATACCATTCACTTTCATATTTTTGGCTCTATGTCAACTTTTGAAGGGAGTTTTGTTCCCATGTGGTTTTCCTCCTTATCTTGTTCCTATGGGCAAATAAAATTTTATGTTGTATGAGGTGACTTGAGCCTTTGTTGCAAAAACCTCCATGATATTTTTGGTTAATTTATACTAAGTAATGATTAAGGGGGGGTATTAGAGCATAATCCATCTTATTATTATAGTCTTAGACCTTAGGCACATTTCATTTTCTTTCATGTAGTGATTCCATGGTTTAGACTTAGGGAAATTGGCATTTACTCATAGTTGAGGCACTCCAGGTTTATCATTCTAATAAACTAGGCTCCCACATTGATTATAGTCAACCAACATGCACCCTCCATCCCCAATTTCAGGTATTTGGTTTCACTTGAGGCACTAGTGCTTGGTTTTAGTGGGTTTTGGCCTTCCTTGGGAATTTATTGCTCACCTAGAGCCACTCCCACTTGCCCATGTGCTCACCTACGCTTGTCATACCTCCATTTATGCCACATAATACATTTACCACGTTCACACATGCATGCGTGACCGTTTGGGATGATTAGGAGGCTCATTGGTCCACCCAATGGGGTTTGAGGGTCAAATCTTGGGCTGACACTTGTATGCATACATATTGCCTCCAACACCTCACGATTTTTCCCTATAGTATTATATACTTGTTTCAGACATAGTTACATGTTGGATAGTCATAATAATATGTGTTATTGACCTCATGGGTGTGTGCATTTTTCAGTCTTTCAGCTTTTTTGTGCATGTTTTGTAAACAATATCAAATTGTGAGAGTTTCTTTAGATCCAGTTGTGAATCAATTCTCACACATCTCAAAAAGAAAAGGATATTCAACTATTTAGGAGCCTTTTTTTCTATGGAGATCATGCAATTGAAAACTATTTTCTTCTTTGTAGATACATTGAACCTACAAGATGCAGTTTTAGAGAAAGTTGATAGATATTATAGAAAACATCTTTCTTGTAAAGAGGTATTGTTATATTTTGGAATTACTCTAAAAGTGTTTTCACTTTGATATGAGAGATATTTGTATACTAACCCCTTTAAAATGCTTCAAATATAAGGATAGCTCAGTTTTGTTCGATGCATGACCCTAGTTTTGGCATGGTTCCACTAACTTGAAGGTTTTTACCCTCAATAACATGTTGACTAACCCATTCTGTGCACATAATGGGGGATTTATTTTCTTGATCAAAGGAGGCTCCTATTTAGGACAAGGAGCAAAAAGAAACTAATGAATCCAATTAAGGAGCAAACATTTTTTTTAAATCAATTTAAAGCAATTTTAAAACATAAAAAAAAAAAAAAAAACATACATCAACTTGATAAAACAATGCCAATCAGAACATGTGTTTTCAACTAGTTGTGCATCATCACTTCAATCCAGTGCATCATCACTTCAATTTGTATTAAATAATCACATAAACATAGTATTTTCAAAGCATTGTGGAAACATTCATATGCAATATCTGGTTGGTTGCGACAATTAAAATTTATGGATACTCAACAACCAAAAACATACAGAAAAAAAAAGAGCATACAACTCAACAAGCAAAGGATATTTAACTATTTAGAACCATTAATTTTTTTGCTATGTCAGCCATAGAATTGAAAACTATCATTAAAATAGTATAAAAAAACATTCAAGACAAAAACACTTGAACAACATTCTTTTATTCTTTCAATTGTATTTAAACTCTAAATACATGACTCAGCTTCCAACCTCACATGAAATGTTTTTTATATCCTTTCTAGTCTGGAAATATGAGCAATTATTCCTTTAGGTTTATTACTATTATCATACTCAACATTAATACAATATACAAAAACATAATACTAACAACATTGAATCGTTGCACTACAATCACCTAGAACATGACCTTTAGTTGTAGGATC
This sequence comes from Pseudotsuga menziesii, assembly GCA_001517045.1. Taxonomy (NCBI): domain Eukaryota; kingdom Viridiplantae; phylum Streptophyta; class Pinopsida; order Pinales; family Pinaceae; genus Pseudotsuga; species Pseudotsuga menziesii. The sequence continues at coordinate 38,618 of LPNX010881526.1, read as the reverse complement.
CTCACCATTTTTATTTCTAGCCACATTACCAACATGAATTATAAAAAAACATCAAGAAAATGATTAAATTATTCTAACTAATGCAATCATTTCAACCATGGAGACCTTTTACTTAGAGAAAAGAATACCGACATCAACACCAAGGAAAATACCAACAGCTCATACTGCACAAAGAGAAACAACCAAGAATACAATAGAAAACTCAGTTACAACCACACAGGTGTTATATAAGACATAGGGTCAAGCAGAAGAGAGGCAGAACCTCAAGTGATGAGGTAGATGTAGGAATTAAGAAAGTCACTTTTTTATACTTATTTATTTAGTATCAAGGATTCTAAGTATACTAGGACCATTTATATTTTCTAGCATATAAAGGTAGTAGTCGCATGTAGAATTGAGAATAGGAAAAGATAAAGGTGTTATATATGATTCTAGGAAATGTATTAGGTATGCAAATTAAAAAAATAAAATGGCATATGCATGTTTGTGTGTGTGTGTGTGTGTTTTGATATGTGGGTGCTAGATTACCATCTAAATAACCTAACACTCAACAACAATGCTCAATGTCATCTAGATAAACCTTGCATGCAAGAAAATGTTCTAAAAAAACTCTAGGTTTTTAGTTGAGAGAGAGAGATGTATTCAGTGATTTGAAGTGACTAACTTATACTAATGTGTAAAAGAACTTGAACACTCGATTAATAACCAAAAAGTTAAGGGAAATACATGACATGTTTTCGCAATCTGCCACTACATATTTTTTTCCTATTGGTATTTTATTTTAACATAGGGGATTGCACTAACGAGACATCTATCCAAATTCATTATATTCACTATCAACTTGATATGAAACTAAAGTTATTAATGTCAAGAAAGAAGCGAAAACCAATCTCAAGAATCAATCTTAAATTCCTACAAAGAAGCTAGAAGCACAAAAGGGACTCAACATTAGAAGCAAAGGGAACTTATTATTCTTGGTTGGAAAAACTCTTAAAATATGAGATTTTACAGCAAGAAATATGGTGGTCCTGAAACACTAGAGCTTCACAATCCATAATGGTAAGGCATGCATTGTCTTCATAGCACACTTAGGAAAATTAATGAAATTTTTAACTGAAACTTCTTTTAGGAAGTTGTTGATTTGAAGAGTTCCCTAATCCATGGATATCACTATAAGAGACATCATGAGAAATTAAACCATGATAATAGGAACTCTATAACTGACTAGTGCAAAATTACAAAAATCCTTTCTTGCTAATGTATTTACATCCTATGAGTGATATATGATCAAAATTTCAACGAATGGTACATTGAGGATGTTTTTTTTTGTCCATTTCATATTCTAGTAATATAATCAATTCCAATGATAATGCATTAAGACTAGGAGTTCCTAGCTGGGGGGGTTTATAGGGAGGATAAAATCCACCACCTATTTTTGGAATGGCTTAACATGACTATATGAAATGGAAATTCATCCCTTATATAAGGATTTTCCACCCATTGGAACACATCACAACCATTAACATACTCTCTAGCATATTTAAACATTGTAAGAAACCACAAACCATCGTGCCAAAACTTGACTTTCATGATTCAACGTTGATAAATGACATGGTCTTACATAATTTCTATGAGGTTTCACAGTGAGTTCAAGTGAAAATTTTGGAGTATCAACATCCACTAAAAAATTCAATCTTCCCAACACTAGAAAATTTTGTAACCATTAAACCTTATGCAATATTTACATATGGCATACAAGTATATTATGGAAAACGTTGAACCTTATGCATTCAATAAAAATATTATGCATTCAATAAGAGAGGAAAAAGTGTACTTACCCATAAAATGTTTTGTTTTTATTGAAAGTACAAATTCATACATGGACTTTCCATATAACAAAAGAATAAAACATAAATAAACAGCTAACACCTCCTATTTATCATTGTTAAATCATACACAATCATCTTCCCTATAGAGGAACCCTTCTAGCCTATCATATTCTTCATCATATCGCACAATAATAAGGAGTGCATTGTCAAAATCCTTTAGAATAGTGGATGGTTGTGCCACTTCTAATTGTGGTTGATTGGTGGTCAGGGTGAAATGATTCCATGGGTCTCATATATTTCCCTTAGCCATCATCAATTATTATTTTATCTTGGTATGCCATTCTTAGTTCAAAAGAAAGTAAGTTATAAGGAGTCTTATACACATTCCATTTGTGGACCAAACATGTCTAGGAATTATCAATGTGCTCATGCATCGATCATTTAGGACCATGTTTGCAATTATGTTGCATTTTTTACTCCATTCACCATGGTTTACAAGAACAACCAAAAGATGTGATGAATCAACATAAAGGGCATAAGGCGGAACATCTGCAATGTAGGACTCCAGTGGAACTTGACTCATTATGGATCTCCGTGGGATCTCCAGGTTTCTGTCTTGACTTCTAATGTGCTAGTAGGAAATCTACATAGATATCGCTTGATACACAAAAGAAAATTTTCAATCTACAATGCACAAAACGAGAGTATGTACTTGATTATATAAACAAGAGTATGTGATACCACTCGGTTAATGGTTAAAATATAATAGATTTATAGGTTTATGGTTTAGAGATTTTTTTGAGCTTCAACTATCTTTTCTACAATTGTATTTACCAATGCATGACATTTTTGTCATTACTTCTACTTGGGATGAGCATAGGTTCTTGATACACTAAGGAAACATCAACTACTAGAAACATTTAATGAATTTTGAGTTTTGAATATCTAAACACTGGTTGGTGCACTTGTGAGAGGAAGGAAAAGTAACATAAAAGGAATTTATGCAAAGGTTAGGAATTCCAGCCATATTTTTTTCCCAAGATTATGATCCATAAAATAATAATTCCCAGTTAGTTTCCACAAATATTTATTGTTATAGTGTGTACCATATATACTGTAGTGGGAAAAACAAATAAAATTTAGGGCTTGTTTTTAACAATTGCATTGGAATTTGGAGCAACTTATGGATCACAAGCAGATGATATGAGGAAGAGAAGGAACCAAAACAACTCAATGCTATTTCTTAGGTGCAATGAAAGTTGAGAGGTAGTTATCTTATTCCTCACAATCTTCTTAAAAATCATGTGCATGCTTTCCTAGGTGAGAGCATTGAGGACTTACATCTATTAAATGTAATTGGAAATATATATGCTTCTCTCCTTTATGTCTGTGTTATATTCAAAATTTTTGTGCATCACAAGCATAAGGGTAAAGGGTTGATAAATAGAAGTTTAACTTTTATTTGATGCATAAGATTTGTTCTTTTAACCAATTGTCAACCAACTCAAAACTAAGACGATTTAATTCATTCGAAAATAGACAGTGGTCTAATAATTACACTCCACACTCAGTTTATTTGAAAGATCAATTCTTTGTTGTGTGCCTTAAATGAAATTATCAACCTACAGGCCTATTCTACAGTCTTCCTTGTAGTAGATGGTATTTTCATTAGTTGTATGATTGAGTACTTTGCATGCTTAATTAATTTTGGTGTAATTTCTTTGAACACCTCTTGTTGAATCAATTTTATGTTGGCTCTATTGTTGTAATACAAAATCCATTTAATTATTTATAATAATCTCCAACATTTTCATATTGTCTATTCACTACAGTGGTTTATTTTTTCTTCTTCTCCAAGACTACACATGGGAATATATATATATATATATATATATATAGTTTTAACTATGGAAATTACCAAAAATCAATATACCTCATTATGTCTAATTTAAGATGACCACATATGCCAATTTATGAGTTTTGACTACCTACAACTTCCTTCCATTGGTTGGACTATTGGGTTGTTTTCCTAATCCCTCCAGAAGTTCACTTGATTGTTAGCCATAACGAATCATTTATCTTTGACATAATTTACTAGGAATGTGCTACAAACAATTGTCCTTGATTTTTGTTTCCTTTTAAGTAAATCCTTGGTTCTCATGTTAACTAGTCCAAATGAGTCATGTCACATTAGTATCATTAACCTACAACTGTGCATTTTTTTAATTGTTGAGATATGAATGGGTGATAGGAAAAATGGAGAAACGATCTTGAGTATTGAATTTTATGATAAATAGTGTGGTAATAAATTGATTCTAAAAAAAGAATGTCTTGATCATTTTCCAAAAATTGGTTTAACCACCATAAGCAAACACAACCAAATGTTTTAACTATAACTTCACATATCTCTTTAGATTTTGGAATAATGTATTCATATCCAGAAGTTTGGTTTTCATTGATTGTTCTAAATAGATAACAAAATTTGATGTATGGCTAGGATCCATGTTGGTGAAATTTTTGGCATAACATTCCTTGATGTATTGATAACATTGATATTAGAGCAATTGGATTTGTGTCTTTGAAGCAAATATTACCACATTAAGAAGAATCATACCCAATGTGGGTAAGGCATTGAAAAGAGATAGTTTGGAATAACTGAAAAGGATCTTGAGACAATATCCAAGTGACTTTCAGCTGTCCAAGATACCAAAGAAACACAAACACTTCACATTCCTATGATAAAAATCGACAACATGACCAAGAAAATAATGTTACTTAAGCTAACCTCCCAAAATATTCCTCAAGAACACTTTGGTGCTTTTGAAAAACATACTAGTGTCATCCATATCAATATCATGAGGAAAATGTGCCACAATGGCCAAGGGCTATGTAAGAAAACCAAGGGATTGTAAAGGGTATCTTAACATAGGGACAAGAATGAAGGTATAGGGTCTGGGTGAAAAAGAGAGAGTGATTAACTAAACCTTAGCTCAATCTAGAAAAACCATGATAACCTTTGTCAAAAAAAGGAACCATACAAAATCCATTTCAATTGAAGAAAAGGCGCCTAAAAATGGAGTGGACAACATAACATTCCAATCTACTTGTAGAATCTTGAATGAGGGTAGAAAATTCTTTTTTTTTTTCCATGAAAATCTATATCCACACTTGGGGGACCATGAAAACAAGATAAAAGCACAAGCACAAACCAAAGATGTGTGTCTAGATATACTCTATATGTTTATGTTCTAAAAAGAAAGGCCACAAGAATGATCATTTTTGGCACTATGATATATGTTCCTTTTGTGGTATGGACGGAAACCAAGTGTCCTATGGATACAAGAAGTAAGCCATCAACATAAGGAACATGAACATGAAGAGAATCCCAAGTATATTAAGCTAAAGAAAGATGAAAATGAAACTAGACAAAACGACTCAATAACTTTGCATCGGATGGGTTTGGGTACCTATTATTTGGTGGCTACATGCACTATTTTAGTTAGAAATCCTAAAACGAAGTCCCTAAAATGTTGGGACAATATGACTAGGTGACTCAGTTATGATTGCACATGCGTATGGGATCTAGATCGGACATATAAGAAAGGGGAGATCCAAAGGCACCCTAGCACTTCCAATTTCAAGAGTTTGAAGGTTCTTTAGAAGTTAAAGGTGACAATACATATAATGTAGATAAACCCTATAATTATCCTTTGAAACAAGAACATCAATACTTATTTCTGCATACTTTTATAGAAATAAAGGGAACCAAGGTAGAGTTAGGTGAAATGAATATTTAATATTTCAAGGATACTAATCCAGTAAAGCATCATTCATGTTTCCTAAATCCATGACTAAAGGAGAAAGGGAAAGAATGTAAATTTATATTCAAGATTTGAAAATGGGAATTTAAGGACAAAAAAATGAATGAATATGGGAATCTTATTGATATTTGAAAACCTTCTAGTAATAACCACAGATGAATGAATGAGATGAAATTCAAAAAATGATTTTTGAAATTACCAAATTTCCTAATATTGTGAGCCTAGCGTTGTCTCCCCTTCTAGCATGATATCCTCTACTTGGTGCTCGATGGAATGAGGGATAGAACATTCTCCTCGGTCTCCTCTAATTGATGTTCGACGGAATGAGGGATAAAAAGATATCCTCATTCTCCTCTAATCGATGCTCAATGGAATGAGGGATAAAACAGTCTACATGATCTCCTCGGTCTCCTCTGCTTAATTCTTAAAGGAATGAGGGATAGAGTGGTGTCCTTGATCTCCTTTGCTCAATGCTCAATGGAATCAGAGCTAGAACAGTATCCTCTATTCGATGCTCGATGCAATAATATCTAACATGTTATCCATGGTCACCTATGCTCAATTCTCAACGGAATGAGGGCTAGCATAGTATCCTCTACGCAAAATGTAATGATGTATATATAACTTCGGAAGATACTTTGATGTATATTATCAGTCTATGTTGTTGTACCACCATTGGGAATGTGTGCTATCCCTTTATGGGATGTCTAAATTGTGTCTAGACCTTGAGGTACAACCTTCATTGTAAGTCGGGGCAATAGTCCCCATTCTAAAATCATGTAATATGTAATTGTGGTCTCTCGAGGAGAAGTGGGCCCTATGTGAGATGACATGTAGGCTCGATTATTATATTTGGTCAATGAATTGAAAAGGTATAAATAGGGAGGCGCTGTCCCTAATTTATACACACCTCACTCACTCTCTAAGGCGCATGAGAGAGAGAGACAGTCAGAGGAGGAGAGAAAGATAGTTGAACATTTCTTATTAGTGCTTTTGATAATCTTACTATTCTGAATAAGTTTGAAGGGTTTTCTCCTTTATGGTTTCCCTGATGAAAATATTTGTGTCTTGTGTATCTTTTATAAATTATTCATTTTTTGTACTTTTTATTCTTTCAAATAAAGATCCTAGATAATCTAATCAGATCTTAAGAAAATTTAGCATGGTATCAAAGCCTCTCTGAAAGAATGCATTATGCAGATGCGGGAACTAGGGATTCCTAGTTGAAGGTGTTCTCTCTATAGATCAATAAGAAAGGAGATCTAGGCTAACTCATATCACTATGGCGCATCTATTGGTGGTATCAGTTTATGAATCAGATAAGTTTCACTATACAAACAAAATACAGCTGCAATGGCAGCTAGTGGAAATTAGGGTTTCATGCCTGAAAACCGTAGAAGACTAAATTTAGCAACCCTAACACTTTCACTATAACGTGAGATTGGAGAAGGATCAAAAGACGAAAAATTTTATAGGCCCAAGAGAAATTTGTTTTGTACACTGTGTAAAAGTTTCATCCTCATATTCACTATACTTCAGGATATATGGTTCCTCCAAATCAAGAATCCAGCGTCCTCTAGAATAAAGTCATAAACAGGTGACCTAGGGAGATTCGCTATATATCGGGCTAGGAAGGTCCAAAATAAATTTCGCAAGATGTTGCAAGTAGGACACGGATTGTAGTTTCTGCGGTACGCTTTTCAGAACTAGAATATGAAATAGTGACACGTGGAATTCTGTACAAGTTCACTATGTTGAATAGTCCCCAAAATAGTCACCTTGGGAAACTCAACATAAGTCCCACTTGGAGAATCCAATTCTGCTCTAACCTATGGGGTTGGAAAGAGGACATATCAGGATATCGCAATGAGAATTTTTAGAATGTAAGGAGAAAAACCTTCAGAGATACAGTAGAATCAATATTAGTCATTTATGCAGAAGAAATTGGAAAACTAGGGCTTCATGTTCTAGGAGCTTCACTCCATTTTTTTCAAAAAAGGAGTACATTGGTCATCTCGCTTTGAAAATGCCCATATTTCTATCCAATCAGAAGTTTGAAATTCCAAGTTTTGAAAATTAGGGTTTCTCTGACAAGCCTTAGATCATCCAACTCTAGAACCAGGACGAACACCTCAAATCGCTTGGTGAAGGTGACAACTTCTAAGTTTGGAAGTATAGGACCTTCATGATCCTTCAAGAAATTGAATTGGATCATTATTTCAGTAAGGAAGTTCTAAGATCCAGAGGGATATGAGGCTAAGGCTAGAGCCAAGAAGATCATTGTATATTCTATTAAAGATCATATCATCCCTCATGTGTCATCCTTGAAGACACCAAAAGGAAGTATTCGATGCTATGACGAAGCAATCAAAGAAGAATAAGATATTTTTATAACCACCTTGAATGGCCTCCCAAGATCATGGGATTCATTCATTCGATGAATGTGTTCTAGAAGGAAGTGATTACCTTTAGCATACTATGGGACAAGTGCACATAAGAAGAAGCTCTACCCATAATAAGAAAAGAGAAGATGGGAGCAACTGAAGATCAAGCTCTCACAATTCAAAGAAGATCCCTCAAGTGATGAGGAATATGAAGGACTCAAGTCTTGAAGAACCTCTTATCCATCTTAGCATTTGGATAAGAAATGATGTTGTTATGAATGAAGAAGGTGATGAAGCTTCATTCTCAAGAAGGAGTCTACCCACGAAACAAATAAAGATAAGTATTCAATTGTCATTTCATGATATTGTTTGCTTATGCATTTGTTCATATTCAGTTGATGTGTTATAATTTAATTTATACTAATAAATTGCACATGATGGGTAAGAATTCAATGATGTTGTACAAAATTCCATTACTACTTATCTATATTGAAACCTCTTTGCTATAATATTAGTAGTAGTACACACTCTTAATAACATTAAGGTAGAATGCATCTAGAAGTTATTGTATGTATACATGATATGGATGAATGTTGTAGAATTGGATAAAATAGTCGCATGGCTATGTGACATATATTTGTCACTATTAATATGTTTTGGAAATTATGATATGTTTCTAATTATGCAAATGAACTTGACTTGTAGATCATTCCAAAGAACAAGTAACGACAGTTCAGAAGAGGAACCTAAAGCGTCCCGGGTCAAAGACACCATAGCGAAAGAAAGAGCTTCAGAAGAATATAAAGAGAACGGTAGATACACCTCAAGAGATGAATACCACCTTGGGCACGAGAAATAATCCAAGATGAAGAATATTATGATGATACTTCCAAATAAACAAAGAGGCCTCAAAAACACTCTAGTTATGTGACACTATTGAGCGACATCATTAATGCATAGCCTTCTAGCAATGAATAAGTAGACAAGAAGAAAGGGAAGGAGACTATGATCAAAGAGTACCAGTTCAAGAAGAATGATGTCTAGGATGCGGTATCAAGACCTGAAGGGAAGTCCGTATTTTCTTCCATATGGATCCACAAGATCCAACATGTAGTAGATGGAAACATCGTGGGATACAAGGCAATATTCGTAGCACGAGGCTTATCATAGAAAGAAGGAATATACTACAAAGATACATTTGCACCAGTGATGAGTCAAGTATACATAGAGCAGCCACTAGGAGTTGAGACACATGATAGGAAGACTCATGTATGCAAATTAAAGAAGGCCTTGTATGATCTTAGAAGGAACCAATGGGATAGAACATATAGTTACATAAGGATCTTGAAGATCACCTAGATTGATGAATATCTTAACCTTTTCTACAAGATTAAAGATGAAAGCATATAGAGGATGACAAGCTCACAGATGGGTGCGAGAAGAATTTTTCAACAAAGTTCAAGATAGAGGATCTTGGCATCCAATGATCCTAGATGGATACATAGAATATTAGTAGCAGAGGAAGCTACTTGTCACTCCATTACAGAATGTTTCAATACATAGAGTACGAAAGGCAGAGGGAGAATAATGCTCCGCTTCAGAGGGAGTGACTGCAGAAGATCCTGAGATTAAACATGGTACGACAGGATGGACAGCTTACTGATGGCTCTAGAATTTACTAAGAGTAAAGAAGATTCCAACCTTTAATTCAAAGTTAAAGGAGGAATACCAGTGATGCTCTTGTTATATGTCAATGACCTATTCCTGACAGGGAAAGAGGAACTCATTAAAGATGCAAGAAGGATACTTGTTGCCGAGTTCAAGATGAAGGAATTGGGTATAATGCACTACTTTCTAGGCATGGAGGTGTGGCAAAGTGCGGATGGAATCTCCCTTGGACATGGGAAGTATGCAGTTGAGATCCTAAAGAGGTTCAGGATGATGGACTGCAAGGCCATGGCCACATCTATGGCATCGAACCTGAAGCTATTGAGTGATGCTTCATCAAAGCCGGTTGATGCCATGATGTATCATTAGATGATTTGTTCATTGGTGTGCCTGACGAAAACAAGACCAGACACATGCCTTTTTGTGAATGACCTGAGCCAATTCTTGATGGATCTGATACATTCTCACCTGGTTGCAAAGCATGCAGTGAGGTACCTGAAGGGTACAATTGAGTATGGGCTCAAGTATGATATGAATCAGAAGACTAACCTACATGGTTATGTTGATTCAGATTGGTAGTGCCACTGAGAAGAAGAGCACCTTAGGTTGCTTCTTCAGTATGAGATTCAGTATGGGCTACTGGATTGGAAGGATGCAGTCCTGTATGGCACTAAGTACAGCTGAGGAAAAATATGTTGCCACTTGCTCGGTTATTTGTGAGGTAGTATGTTTCTTTTGAAAGCTACTATTTGATTTGATTGCTTTGACTTGCATTTTTGTATGATTCAGAGAGGAGCAGTGAATCTCTAGTATGTGATCCAGATCGAGATCTCTCGAAATAGGGAGTGACAACTTCTAGCATAGCCAGTGAGACAGGTTTTCTGAGCATAAAATCCTCACAAAGCTTGTAGGTTTCTCATACATAATCATTCATGTAGGTTGTCCTTAGATGTAATCAGTCCCAACGAAGCTCACAGGTTATCCTTGGAGATAATCAGTCCTGATGTGATTCTATGATAGAAATGGCCAGAGTGAAATTTGAATAATTCATAGAGAAGCTTGGTGTACTTCAGATCGAGGTTCCTTCCAAGGGGAAGAGATGAGTCTGGAAGACGCAAATACACATGAGCCTTTATGACATGGTTCCAGGCTGGGCCTCCCATGGTCATTGAGGTAAGTGCTGAGAGCCTTTCCAACATGGTGCCATGCTGGGCCTCCCATGGTCATGATGTAAGTGATTAGCCTTTCTGACATGGTGGCAGGTTGGGCCTCCCATGGTTGTTGATGTAAGTGTTGAGAGCCTTTCCGACATGGTGGCAGGCTGGGCCTCCCATGGTCATTGATGTAAGTGTTGTGTTATGTGTATCTAGGTTGTGCTCCATGCGACAATGATATGATCTGAAGATGATGAGGTAATAGTAGGGTACACAGGTGTTTCAAGGCATGTAATCAATCCTGGGATGCTCCTTCAGGTTTTGCAGTGGAATATAATCATTCATGAGAGATCCTACAGGTTTTGAAAGAGGCATATAATAAGTCCTAAGACTTACCTACTTGATGGCTTGCTCGCAGAGATGATGAAGAGCCAGTAGAGGGCTATGCCTACATCCAGCATGAAAAAGGGTTGGCACTGTAGATGAAGGCCTAGCAGAGGACTAGGCCTACATCTAGCATAAAAAAGGGTTGGCACTATAGATGAAGACCTGGAAGAGGGCTAGGCCTACATACAGCATGAAAAAGGGCTGGCATTGTAGATGAAGACCTGGAAGAGGACTAGGCCTACATCCAACATGAAAAAGGGTTGGCACTGTAGATGAAACCCTGGAAGAGGACTATCCCTACATTTAGCATGAAAAAGTGTTGGAATTGTAGATGAAGACCTGGCAGAGGACTAGGCCTACATCCAACATGTAAAAGGGCTGGCACTGTAGATGAAGACCAGGAAGAGGACTAGGCCTACATTCAGCATGAAAAAGGGATAGCATTGTAGAAACTTCTGATGAAAGATAGTATGGGATGATAATCAAATTATAAGACGACGATGGAAACATCTATAATGAAGACTATATGACTCCATGATGATAATGATGCATTGAAGACCTGACCAGATGTGTTGATGATTGTGTAGAGAGAGAATACCTTCCTGGTTAAGAGGGAGTGTTGATGTATTTGTAACTTCGAAAGATATTCTAATGTATATTATCATTGTATGTTGTTGTACCCCCATTGGGGATGTGTGTTACCCCTTTACGGGATGTCTAAATTGTGTCTAGACCTTGAGGTACAACCTCCGTTGTAAGTCAAGGCAATAGTCCCTAGTGTAACATCATGCAATATGTAACGGTGGTATCTCTAAGAGAAGTGGGCCCCATGTGAGATGACATGTAGGCTCGAGTCTTATATTTGGTCAGTGACTTGAAAGGGTATAAATAGGGAGGCACTCTCCCTCATTTATACTCACCTCACACACTCTCTAAGTCGCATGAGAGAGAGACAGTCGGAGGAGAAGAGAAATATAGCTACTAAACATTTCTTAATACTGATTTTGATCATCTTACTATTCTGAAGAAGTTTGTGGGGTTTTAACCTTTATGGTCTCCCTAATGAAAATATTTATGTCTTAGGTATCTTTTATATATTATGCATTTTGTTGCACTTGTTATTCTTTCAGATAAAGATCCTAGATAATATAATCAGATATTAAGAAAATGTAACAAAATGAGGGAATTTAGCATGGTCTCCTCTTCTCGATCCTTGACGAAATGAGACTCCTCTGCTCTGTTGTGATAGGGATAACGTAGTATCCTCTACTTTGTTATGACAAGGATAGCGTAGTATCTTGTTCTCTATTGTGACAGGGATAGGATAGTCTCATCCTCGACTAATCTAGTTGGGACTAGAATGGTATGTTGATGTCTCCTCCCTTAGTTTAGTTAGATCTACTAAAAAGGTTATTGATATAGTTGGGGATATCTAGGGATATTGATATATTTTCCTTATTTTGGTTGGGAGCCAACAAATAATACATTGATCTAGTTGGGACTAACGAGATGGGAAAAAATATTACCCTAGATTTAGTTGAGAGATAGAAAGGAAGACCTTTAGATAGTAGGAGATAGAGATGAAACCTAGAATATTTCCATTGGATATATTAGGAGACAATAAGTAAGAACTTGAAATAATTATTGGGCCTATCACTACTAAAAAATGAGAGATAAATGACCAGATGACCAAAACAATTGGTCACCATAGGTTTTTTAAGGGATAAATGACCAAAATTGAGCAATTTTAAGTGATCCAACTAAAAACCGTTAGGATTATTATTAATCCTCCATTTGACCACGTTGTCTATTTGTTCATTTCCCTAGCTTAGGAGGTATTCATCGCTTTACTAGTGCACGAGGGACACATCTAGTGGACATCTACCACTTACTACGCTTGTTTGCATGAATTTTGGTGCTCTAGGGATCAATCCATATACTTTAGGAACCCACTTAGAGTACCACCAGCAGTGTCAAACAGTTGACTCCAGTAGGTATTCAGTTATGCCCATTTCTTCTTTGATCCCCATGAGTTAGTTTACTATCAATCTATCTGGCGCCAATTTTCATGATTTAAGGGAGTATAGGCACTTTTGTTCACCTACCCTCTTTAGTTAACTGGTTGTGAACTGTTTTAGTGATATGGAGTTGCAATAGTTATCTCTAATGGTGATTTTCCCACACTGAGTTAGCTCCTGATTCAGTCTAGGTTGGTAGATTCAATTGCCTCTTTAGGTATTTGAATTATTCCTTGATGTTGTATTATATATCCACCCATAATGATTAATAATATTGTATGCAATATTTCTCCTATTGTTCGTCAACTCATTGTGTAATAGCAATTCTTCTTCTTCTATATATTTCTCTTATGCAATCTAAGTTAAGACTATTTATGTCCCAAGATATTCCTATTAGGATTTAATATGGTATCAAAGCCTGGTCTAACTATTCTAATATCCCTGAGATGCTTCCATTGATGCACCAGAAGCAATTGGGCTCCACATAATTCCTGGAATAATTGCATTTCTCCCTCTGGATTTTGTCCAAAGAAGTCTATATAGGTGTGTTGCACCCAAAGAATGTGCACATTTTCTATGTAGAGGTGGATTTGTCTTACAAAAAAATTCTTTCTAGTTTTGTGCAGGTATTTAGTTCTATCACTAGTAGCACAACAACATAGCATGTATCTATATAATATAGTAACCTTGACTTCCTTCAATTACCATGAATGGAAATCCAAGATTGAGATATCATTGCACAACAGAGGTCTCTATAGAGTTATTATGGCCTTAAAAATTGAGCCANCTCTCTCTCTCTCTCTCTCTCTCTCTCTCTCTCTCTCTCTCTGGAACTTCTTTTCCATGTTGATGGCTTAATAGGCCCTAATGAAGTGTGGATAAAACTTGAATCCCTCTTTGGAAAGCAAGATGATCCTAGAGGACATCAATTGGAAAATGAGTTGATCTCATTGAGACCAATTGAATTCGAAACCATTGAGGAATTCATCACCAAGTTTAAATCACTAGTGTTTTTTCTCAAGAAGTGTGGGATTGAGAATAAAGAATGGAAATTAATCCTCTCCATCCCATTGAAATTGGGTCCATAATACTCAGTTTTTGTCTCAACATTCCATGCTATTAAGCTTGCAGTTCGAAATTGGAGGATGACATCCCTACATGCATTCATAGATTCTCTAGCTCAAGAGAAAGTCAAGATGATTCAAATGAAGACTCTCAAAACCTCAAATAATGATACACTTTTATCTCTTGAAAGTAATAATTTCAATTTCAAATGAAAGCTAAAAGTGAAGGAGAAGAAGCCAAAGTCAAACTCTGAAGATGAAAGTTCTTACTCTACTCATGAAGGCTCAAATTCCAAGAAAAGGGGAAACAAGAAAGGAAGATCAAAGTGTAAATATTGTAGAAAAAATTATCACAATGAAAAATATTGTTTTAAAAATAATATGGACATCATGAATCAGTTTCTCGAAAAGAACAACATTGATGTTCCAAATGTTGCAAGAAAGGAGGGAAGGGAAAATTATGATGATCCCCAAAATCAGCACTACTACACTGTGAAATTCAAAGGTAATGATTGTCATGCTTTGGTTTCCACAAGTAAATATTTTCATGATGTCTCTAATTTTTATACTCATTCTGATATATCAGAACCAGAAATCTCTTTTCCTCCCTTGGAAAATACACCTATCAGTTCCCTAGATCCATCTCCTCTCAATACTAGTTTTTTTCCACTAGTTTTTGACTTGCCTTCATACAACTCTTTCAAACTCCATTCATATTCTTATTTATATAAATTAGAATATGATTTGCAGTATCATATGCAGGTTATGACACCCTTATCCCATCCATTTGATGTTCATAAGACCCTACAACTCCCAAATTCTCCAGTTGGTAAACTAGACAATTTCATGGTTTCCTATTCTGTGTCACTAGTGCAAGTTGTTATTATGCATTGTTTTCCGTGAGTGGTTGATTTTCCATATCATTCACTATATGTGGGATTTTGTTACATAAATTTGGATCTGATATAACATTTATTAGGTCCAATTTTAGATCCTTATACTCTTCAGATTTTCTCAATTGCCAAATTAGACTAGTCGCACCTAGTTTCCTACTGTGACTCAACCTGATTTTGGAGCCACTATAACTTAGTTGTTTGCTGCTCCATATGATTTAATTTATGATATTTCATAGACTTATAAGCTCTATTATAGAATTATAAATGTTTCATATCAGTTTGGAAAGAAGGTTCGTGATTGGGCTCACCAATATGCAGCTACACTAGAAATTGAGCCTGTCGATTTCACTGATGTTCTTTGGTTATGATATGATTGCACATATCTCTTTTCCATCTCCAATTTTATGTTCAAATATGATATTTTATGTTGTCACATCAAAACGAATTCATATTACCTTCATCAACGGAAGATGAGATTCAAGGGGTTTCTCCTTATGTTTTTTATCTACATAGCAATGGAAAATGGATACATGATCAAGGAATCTACAACAACTCTACCAAGTTTTTCACCAAGAAGCAGTACAATCAACTTATTCAATAGAAGAACAAGATAGAGTGAAGATATTTATTTAAATTCTATTCCATTTCCATTTTTAAGGAAGGATTCTTCCCATGCAGTTATTCCTTTTTCCTTAGTTTACATGGACAAATAATTGTTTACATTTAGATTGTATGGGTGTCATTTTTTGCCTTAGTTTCGAGGGACCATGTTGTCCAAAGTTAGGATTAGAGGGGGGTGTTAGGATTATTATTAATCCTCCCTTTGACCACATAGTCTATTTGATCATTTCCCTAGCTTAGGAGGTCTTCATCACTTCACTAGTGCATGGGGGACACATCTAGTGGACATCTACCACTTACTACGTCTGTCTGTATGAATTTGTGTGCTCCATGGATCAATATTCTTGGGATGTGTTTGTTAAAGGTATCTGTGCAAGGAAAAAACTACCCAATATTGGTAATATATGGATATATTTCACTCAAGAAGAGGCAAGGTTGATCTCCAAGATGCAAAATACAAATGATGACGAAAATAAAGCACTTTCATCTCAAGAGAAGAAAGGAAAAGTTCGAAAGTTTACTAAGACTACCAATAGGAGATCAGTATCAGAAAACAAGAAGTATATGTCTAAGATCAGGTACTATAACTATAACGATTTAAGAAACTATGTAAGAAATTGCATTAAAAAAGGGGAAAAAGGAAGAATTTGGTGGATTATGGATGAGCCTACTTCACACAAGAGGTTAAAGGATACATCAGATGAATAATTTGTCCTTTAAGTACTATCACTTAAGGGAATTGTCTTTGGATAGTGATGTTTTTTAAGCACATGAAATGTTACATAAATTCTTCATAAGGAACTTGGAAGAAATTCCAAGCTTCAAGTTAAAGAGTAGGAGAATCCTCTTATTAGCTAGATTCAGATGAAGCATAACTAAATTTGCATATAATTCCAAGGGATATTTCCTAAACTATGAAGGTATATCCAAGGTGATCTTGGATATAGCACATCCAAAATATATGAGTACCAAGGATGAATCCTTTCAACAAGTTCCAGGAATTTATAACTTGATAAATAAGAAGATCAAAGTTCTAGAACCTTGGTCACATCTATTAGGAGGCAGGGATCAAGAGGGAGTCAACCAAACAAACAAACAAGTATTTAATGTTTGTGCAATAAGTGTTGTTTATTTTAAATCGTTATGTTATTGATGAATAGCATAATTATTTTATTATACATTGGATATTGGTTAACCATTTTGGACATTTCTGTTAGGTCCACTATGGAGGCAATGAAAGCAATGATCCATTATCAAGAAGTATATATTACAACAATTATTCTCAAAGGATAAGACTCTTGAAGATGGGAATTTTAGATAAGAAGGGTATTGTAATACTTCAAAGATTTATAGAATATGGTGTCGCTCATCAGTCGTAGATATTTCGTCTCAAGAAATCCAACCACCTCCTGATCCTCTCCCAATTGTTGACTTCGATGTTGATTCAGATCCTCACCTAGTTGTTGATCCCAGTCTAAATTTTGATACTCACATAGTTATCAATATCAATCCTAATTCAGATCATCACCCAATTATCGGTCTTCATCCCTTTCCCTCTTGGGATGATTCTTCACCTATTTCTCATTAATTTTTCGATGACCTCTTACCTTTGGATGATGTCCTTATGGAAGTCGTGGCTACTCACGATTAGACTTAGGAAGAGAAGTAACATAGAGCATATTCTCTTCTCGATCAATAAAAGGTGGAGAATGTTATTCAACCCTCGTTTCGTATCCCGAACCCTTATGGCACCATCCCTACAAAGTTAAACATGTGATGCATCAAGGGGCATATGAATTATCCAATTGCAATGGAGATCCTTTGTTAGATCCCTGCACTGAGCCTTACTCAAGAAAGTACGACACCTAGGCCAGGCTACCTTGTAGTGCTTTGTATTTTATTTAACATAATGTAGTGTGGTGTACATTGTTTGTATGTTTTGTCTCTGTTCGTTAAAAAGCATTAAAAACCCAAAAACATTAGAAAAATAATAATAATCTAAAAACATTGCAAAGGTGCATTTTTTCTTTTTTATCTTTTTGGGCTATTGGTGTGTGTTTTGAAGATATTTTTAGCTATTTTTTTCAAGATTTGAGGAATGAGACATTGAATTTTTTGGAAACATTCACTTATAGTATGGAATGTATACCTTTGGCATATAGGGAAGGTTTTTCCCCTTTCATTCATTGCATGATTTATCCACTATCATTCCCACAATTATGTTGTAGGGTCCATCTCGTCTAATCGCAACATTATTTATGCCTTCTTTTTGCACATTGCATCTCAAACAGTAGTTTCTTCACCACATGCATACCCTACAATAGCATTTGTACTATTATCTTGTGCCCACGCTTCTACTATGGTAGGAGCATGAACCCCTTTAGTCCATGAATCCAAGAAGATTGAGCCTCATTTCTCTCTCTCACCACTATTATTCATGCTTTCCCTTGGGGTTCCCAATTTTTATTGCATATATGGTTGTGCATGATTTGTAACTTATGTCTTGATGCTTACTTCATTCACTATGCTTATGTTATCACAACCAGAATCAACTAATGGCTTGATACCTCACTTTGCTTCCTATTGCAATATCCTATCTAGCGAGAGAACTGCTATGAGTGGTCCTCTTTTTCTCATAGTTCTGCACTTACACCACTAATCACCCAGGGGGTTCCATGCGCAAAGGAACCTATTTGAAACCTACTAGTACCACTCATTCTCTCTTGACGAGTATCTTTTTATCCTTTTTGATCTCATTAAAATTGAACGAAAAAATTAACATTATGGAACGATTCTCTCTCTCTTATTCGATCTCCCTAGAACATAAAGATGGATTTGAGTTGACTTTTATGGGATCGTTAAAATTCCAAAGAAAAGGTAAATTTATGATCATTCTTTCTTCTCTCCTTCAATTTCATTAAAAACAGAAGGAGGAATCAACTTTGCCTTTTTGGGATTGTTAAACTTCAATGGAAACGAATCTTATCGAACAATATTCTCTCTCTTCTTTGAGCTTGTTAAAAAATGAAGATGGACTTGAGTTT
This sequence comes from Pseudotsuga menziesii, assembly GCA_001517045.1. Taxonomy (NCBI): domain Eukaryota; kingdom Viridiplantae; phylum Streptophyta; class Pinopsida; order Pinales; family Pinaceae; genus Pseudotsuga; species Pseudotsuga menziesii. Next base: position 19,732 of record LPNX010881526.1, on the reverse strand, counting down.
TATTTTATGGAATCGTTAAATTATAATGGAAAATACACTATCAATCACTCTTCTATATTTTCTTCGAGCTCGTTAAAAAATGAATAATAATTCGAGTTTATTTTTTGGGATCGTTAAACTCCTATGAAAAATATCTTATCGAGCTTACTTCTATCTCTTTTTTGCGCTCGTTAAAAAATGAATAAGGTGTTTAAAAATTTAAAAAGGGGGGAGGATTACATTGTCTATCTCAAGAAGTGGAAAAAATCTAGTAAATCACCTTTGAACATGGCACATGTTTGCATCTTTGTCTTACAATTGGAATATAGCTTGCTTCAATACCTTACCATCCTCATGAGTCACAGTACTTCTCTGATTGGTTACTATTCCAATCACTACAAAGGGTGATTCAATGCTTCCTATGTCATTGCACTATGGTCTCTATGGCATTCTCAAGTCTACACTTCCTATTCACACAATATTATTTCTTTATGTTCAAGGGAATGTCAGCCTGAGTTGGCCATTGTTCAATCTGATTGACTTTTGTGGGACATCCCTGTGTCAGTTTATTGTACATGGTTATCTTATCTCTTTATCACATATCTGGATGATTGTTTTGTGTCGATTGATAGGGGAAACATTAAGGCCCTTATTCAACAAATTCCTTCCTAACAATGCCAACTTTTTATCTAGGAAGTGAGTCTAAAAACCATGGTAACCTAGATCTTGCAGTCATTAGTGGCAGGTTTTTGTTTTATTTGAAACGAAGTAAACATGATTAACTCCTAATCAAGTGATTATATGAGTGCTCAACATCAACTCATATATTCACACTCAGCAGAATGTACTAGGTTTATTGGGGTACATTATCATCATCGGTCTAGATTCCCTCGCATCTGTTAACGATAAATGTCATTGATCAAGAATCATATAGATTCTCACATGTTTGACATTAGCACATCTATTCACGTGTCATAGAATCACACCCTCGGGGTTTGAGATGAGTGACCTTGGGTTTAGGGGTTGCATTAATCAGCCTTGTTCTCCCTCCCAAGTTGTATTGGAGTTTATATCACTAGTTATGACTATGTATGAGGACCATCCTAGCAATATGAGTAATGTTATATGTCCTCTTGATTATATATTGCAATATAGATCCGCATTGTATGTGATCATGGCTATGATCATTTTTATGACATGAATGCATTATGTAATTTTTTGTGGCCATGATATTGCATATCATTACATGGATTTGCAGTGTACTTTCTTGGTGGTCATGCTTTGTACTTATTTTTCTAAGCATGGATATTCCTACATTGAGGATCATATATGCATGACTGCAAGTACTCTCCAGCTTTGTGATTCCAAGTCCTTACCTTGCCATATTATTATGTAAAGTATTCTGGCCATCATTTTCTCTATATATTGAGGTAATTTTATGATAAAGGGGAGATTCTAACATTATATTGTATGTTGTTGGAATCCCTAGTGCATCCTATAGCAATTGTGATCATATTCTTGAGTCAATGAAGGTTTGGAGAAGGAATATTACATGAATATTCATGGTATTATTTGATGTATTTCTTCTTATTAATGAGTATATATACATATGCATTTACCCCCCTGCCCCTCCTCCCCCCCACACACACATCATAGTGTTTATGAATGTATGTGATGTAGGTCTATGTGTTTGGTGTGATGTTATGGTGGATAAAATCTCCCTTTAATATATCATATTATATCTATATTATATATTTATTAGATCTATATGTTTATGTCATTTACATGCATTTTTATATGTGTTAGAAGGGTTTGAAGGAAGGTATGGGTTGTCTCTTTATCTATAGGATACTAGAAAGTGAAGCTAGATAAAAGTCTATCATATATGTAGCAACTGAGAGTTTTTTTCTCCAACGAACCTCATATGAACTAAGATGCATTCATTGTTCTTCCTTCTCTTCTCATGTCTTGTCTGTGAATGGATCATTAGATCTAGTGGGTGAAATCGTAGTGATATACCCCCTCTGTCTATCTTAGATCACGGAAAGGATCCAAGGAAGTTCTTACTTGTCTGTGGGAGGGATATCTCCATAACAGTTTTTTGTTACTTGTTGTATAGTTGGGTATTTAGTCAAATTTCCTTTCTTGTGCCCAGAAATGTCTATCGAATGGGATTGACGAAATTCAGAGGATGACATTTCCTTTGTTTTTCCCTGCTTTGTTCATTCCAACAATTCTTTGTATTTCTCCTCAATATGATCCCAATGATTCTTTTTGTTGCTTGTTGCAATATAACTGCATTGTTTCTTAGCCTTCATTGTCTCAACCTACGCTTTGATCTTCTCAATTTGCTAGTTCTATGAGTGATTGTGCTCTTCATGTTGGAATTGTGTCTATTGATGTCAAAGGATTAATGTTGTCATTAATATCATATTACAACTTTACAAATTCACACAACATTTCCAAGTTCGATTTATATATAGGTTTACAAGTATATTAAAAAGAGGATGCATGTGAAAAAGTAAAGAGTGAAATGGTGGTTTCAAACCTGTGTTTTGAATCCCGTGATATTTTCCCATATATTTTCCCGTAGTATTTGGAAAATTGAAATTAATTATTTAATTAATGGGTGTTGTTTTAACATCATTAGAGGAAATTTCAACTCAAAATGGGCCTCCTAAAAAAAATTAATAAAATAATACTTAAAATAGTAAAATAATATTTATTAATTTTGGAGGAAGAAAAGAAAAAACTATTTTTTTGTTTGTATTTTTGACATATCTCCTCGTGTTTTTACTCAAATTTCGATCGGGAGAGCTCATTGGATGCGGAATTAAATTCCGCATCCAACGAGAATCCACTCGGCATACTTTTGACGGACCCCGCTACCCAAAAAACAAGAAATACCTGAAAAAAAACGTGATGTGTGTGGAATAAGCATTGTCTTGCGGCTATTGATGTTGCATGTTTTTCTCTCAATTTCTGCATCTGAACCTTGTCTGGCTTGAATGATTCAGCTGAATCAATAGGAGTGTAGTTGGGCAAGCAAGATTACTTGTTTTTCTGTATCTCATAGCATGTGTTTGAAGATCTAGATTATACATGTTTAATAAGCTTATTTCCATGTTATTCTGGTCACGTTTTTTTCAGGTATTTCTTGTTTTTTGGGTAGCGGGGTCCGTTAAAAGTATGCCAAGTGGGTACTCGTTGGATGCAGAATTTAATTCCGCATCCAACAAACTCTCTCGATCGAAATTTGAGTAAAACACGAGGCGATATGTCAAAAATACAAACAAAAAAAATAGTTTTTTTTATGATACCTATCCCCAAATTTATATTAAAAAGGTGTTTAAGGCCTATACAGTATTTCAAATTTAAAGAAATTTCATTGGCTAACACATGATAACATGGAATTTGAGTTAAAGTTAAAAGGCCCATTTTGAGTTGAAATTTCCTTTAATGGTCCTTTTATGAAGAGTTATAGTAGAGTGTAAAAAGAGAAAGTATTGTGAAAAAACATGTGTGTGAAAAATGTAGTAGCATTTGAAGAGTTGGATGAGCAAAGATTAAATATCATTCCAAAAGAGAAGCGTTACAAAACCAGTTTCAAGTTAGGCTGGAATTTTTGTGATAACTTAATTTTATGGGATGTTTCAAATTGTGAAATTTTGAGGAAGCAAAGGCCATATCTCTTGGTAGATGTGGTCAAAATGTCAAATGTTGGATCGTCATACTTTATAAGATATTCCCTATGGAATCTAGGGCTTTTGAATGGTATTGAAATCGTATTCAAACGGGTCAGTTTGATATTTTTGTTATAACTTATTTTCTAGGAAGTTTAAGATTATGAAATTTTGAGAGAAGGAAAATATATCTATGAGTACAAGCGTGTAAATAGGAAATTGAAGGAGTTATTATGTAAGATAACCATGTGGTATGCTATGAGTCAAGGAAGTTGAAAGAGCATGAGAAAACATATATTTCCCATGATTTAGAGCTCGTAGTCATAATGCATGCTTTAAAAATATGGAGGCACTATTTAATGGACATAAAATTTAAGCTAAAGATAGACCACTATGGTCTGAAATATTTGTTTGAGCGGACAACATTAAATACTAGAAAAACTAGATGATTGGAATTTTTCTGTGAATTTGATTTTGAGATCAAACACATAAAGGGTAAGAAAAACAGAGTGGTTGATGTGCTCAGTAGAATAGTACATTCAATGCATGTGGCAGTTATTAGTACTTTCCAATCAATTTGAGGCAACTAAATGTTAACTGTATTGTTGAAGATGAACTCTATATGCAAATAAAAGACAAATTACAGCAGCGGGATTTAGAAAAGAGATATGAATGCTATCATTTAGAAGGTGGTGGAATTCTTATTTATAAAAGCAGAATTTATATTCCAAATGTGGCAGACATGAGGAGAATTGTTATGGATGAAATCCATAAAATGCCATATTCTGATCACTCGGTATACCAGAAAACAATTGCTACAACTATGAAGTAATATATTTTTCCATAAATGAAAAAGAACATTGCTGAGTATATTTCTAAGTGTATGAAATGTCAACAAGTGAAGGTTGAACATCAACACCCAACAGATTTATTACATCCTTTGTCAATATAGAATGGAAATTAGAAGTGGTTTCTATGGATTTTTATCAGAGGGTTTCCAATAATTGTTAGGCAGCATGATCCCATCATGGTTATGGTGGTTAAATTATCAAAGGTAGCACACTTTATATCGGTTAAATATACATATAAAACAGATGTTGCAAATATTTTTAGGAAGGAAATTTTCAGATTGCATGGGTTTCCTGAAGCAATAATTTCAGACAAGGATACCAAGTTCACTTCAAATTCATGGAAAATCATTTTTGCATATTTGGGTACATGGCTAAACTTTAGTACTTCCTACCATCCACAAACAAGTGGGAAAATAGAAGACTAAATCAAGTGCTTGAATACATGCTTCACATGTATGTGATGAACAAACCATCCAAATGGGAAGATTATCTACATCTGGTAGAGTTTGCATATAACAATGGGCAACAAGCATTGTTGGGCATGAGTCCTTTTGAAGATTTATATCACAGAAAGTGTAGGACATCAGTTACTTGGGATAATCCAATGAAAAAAATTGTACTTGGGTCATAATCGCTTAAGGAAATGGAACAAGAGGTTGCAAAGATTAGGCAGAATTTCAAGGAAACCCAAAATACACAGAAAAATTATATAGATAAGAATAGAGTGCATAGGGAATTCAGTGTTGGGGATCATGTTTACCTTAGAGTGAGGCCAAGGAAGAGTTATTTAAATCTTGGAATTTGTGCCAAGATATCACCAAGATATTGTGGGCCATTTGAAGTGCTTGAGAGGATAGGGCCAATTGCATATCGAATTGCATTTCCTTCTAACACTAGAGATCATAATGTTTTTCATGTTTCTTTAATTAAGAAATATGTACATGATCCTAACCATGTGATTGATTAGGATGTAGTCCAGTGGAATCTGAGGTAGAGTTCCAAACTGAACCATTATGCATCCTAGACAAGAGAGAAACATTACTCTGGAACCGAGCCATCGAACAAGTAATGCTGCAATGGAAGCACTATGGTCTCAATGAGGCTAGATGGGAGCTGGAGGATGGCATGAAATAAGAATATCCATTTTTGTTATGATTTTGAGCAAACATCGAGGAAGGTGTAATTCCAAGGGGAGGGGGGATTTTAATAACCCCCAATTTTAACTTAGAATGTATTTAACCCAAAGTTACGTAAATGATGTAAATATTCTAGTACAGATTCCTAGTGAATGGCTATGCATGTATGATGTATATATTGTTATTTGGATTTTATGGTTTGTTTGTCATGCTAACTCAAAATTTCTGTAAATATTATGTGCATAGATAGTAAAGTGATCCAAGATGGTTATGTAAAGAACACTATAGGGGCTGTGATTCCACTAGGTGGAAAGAGGAAAGGGGACCCACGGGAGACTAATCCTTGATGTCAAGTGTCAACCTTGGAATTCATCCAAATTCTATCATGTCATTTAAATAAGTTAATTACCTCCTCTTGACTATTGAACCCAATCATTGAATACATGTGTAAGATTGGTGGAAAAAATCACTTCATGTAGTTATTGAAATATGGGACTAACTGATATTTTCTGATAGATCTGTCAATTGCCAAAAGTCAATTTCCAATTGTCAATAGTCCTTTCTTCTGTGGTCAGAAACTAAGTCTGTTGTATTTTCACCATTGTCTCATATCCCTTGGATTTAACCTTCATTCAATCATTCTTTCATGCATATCTACAATATGCAAAGATCCCATTGCTAGTCATGGCCATTTACCAAACTGTGTATAACCCAAAAATTCGAATCTAGAGACAGGGTTGTAGATTTGAAGGTAACATAGATGGTTGTAAGTGAGAACAGAGGTTGGAAAAGCTAAGAACCCTTACCCATTGAGTTATGTTGTTCATGAGTGCTTGGGAAACCACAAATTAAGGATACAGGTGGTTATCCAACAACATCTACCAGTTTGGTCTCCTTCTATGCACACACTAGAAGTACCTGTCAAGATGGATTGCCCAAGGGATGGCATTGATTAGTGAAGGAGATGCCTAAGTACAGAATGGTGTTGTGTGGGGCAGGTACTATGGGAGCTAAGGCTATGAGGGTTGATTGAGACCATTGTAGAGCTTTGTATAAGCATTTGGCTAAGCATAGTGAGAATAACAGGTTGTGGGCTAAGAAAGATAAGCATGTAGGTGTTTATTTTGCCCTTATGGCCTCATAGCTCGAATTGGGGGTGACCTCTCAGAAAAAAATAGTATATCCTAATGTTGCTTCTTCAACCACTACCCTAAAAATTTTATGATTTTAGTGCCCCTCCTTAAATTTTTTAGCTTCTATCCTTTCTTAGACTACTTTTTGCTCCTTAAATTTTCTTTCCATGACTTAGTTTTTATTCTCACTAGTCATAAAAGATTTTTTTTGCAAAGTTAAAAACTGAACATTTTATGACATATCAGGTGAACTCATTGAGTTGAGCCGACACATCGGGTGGCCTTAGATTTTTGGTCTGATGTTTTCAAGAGCCTAAGTCTTGCGGGAGGATTTGTTGAGTTTGTTTTTTCCCACTTAGGTGAAACTTATTTTTTTGAGCTGATACTATCAGCGGTTCTCACGCTTCCTTGCTAATGCGTTTGTTCGCATACTTTTAGTCGAGAGATCTTTCCAAATGAAGCCGACGATATCGCCTAGACTAGAAAATTGATGCGGAAGCTATCGGCAGAAGCTCAGGTTTTCCACCCAACACTTCTTCTTCGGGATTTTTTATAATTTCATCAATGATCTTTCTTACTGAACTTTCCAATGAGTTTTTGGCCGACATCCTCAACACAACTAGTGTTTTCATGTTGATACGTTTGGATAGATTGAAGATTTGAGACTGATGAACCTGTCCCTTTTTTCGTCAACGTTGTGTCTTTTTGGATTTTTCTTGCGATTTGTTGTGGCAATATCAGAAGAACTCAAATTTTGGGACTGATACTGTCGCAGAGTTTACTAGATGACTTATTTTTTCTCATTGATCCAGTAAATTTGTCGATTTGAGAATGGCGTTTTGGGGATTTAATGTTTACGGGGTTATGGTTCTTCCTTCACCGGGTTTTTTAAGCCTTTCCCCAATCTTTAGGGTTTTATTTTCCCCTACCAACCACCAGAATTTGCCTCATACCAGTCAGGATAGAGTTTCACCTCACTGAGTTTTACTCAACCTACTAAGTCGGCCATGATGGTTTTATCTTCTCCATTCGTCTTCGCCATAATGTGTGTTATGACCTTTCGAGACACAAGGATGGTCTATAAAATCTCCAATATCTCATTGGTGAGATCATGGCCGGTTGATCGTTTCACCAACTGCCCCTCCTCTAGTTTAGGTTTATATGAAATGATGGGGAAGGGTACCATCCATGGATTTTCACAAGGAGGAACATCGTGGTTCAAGATTTGGGATAGGGTTTTGGGAGTATATTTCTTCCTTAGGGTCGTCGCAGAGTTTTTCGTTTGCTTCTGAGAGGAGAATTTATGGTGTATTCATGTTTAAAGCAAAGTGTAATGGTAGGGTAAACCTTGTAAAAAACCCGGTTAGGCAATGTACAAGTCGAATCTTGATCTAAAGCACCAGGTGATTGTTTATAGAACCATAGGTCTAAATCCCGAGACAGCATTTAGAGATTACATTTGGACTAATCCAGGTTTGAGCTAATATACACCTTACCATACTTGAAGTATTTGGATAACCTATTATTTTCATCACAGGGTCATTTGAGATTTTCAAATTTGAATCGGTAAATACATTTGTTTAGCACCGAATGCAATCTTATGTCTAGTTATCTAGGTTTCATTAGCTCGCATCTTAATAATATGTTGTTCATTCTTGTATATTCTATTAATGTAAATGCATGTTGTATGATCACAGTAACTCTAAGTCATTTCTTGGTATGGTTATGTTATAGCCTCAATCTTCACACCATAACATGCCAAAGAAAGGGAAGAAGAAATATAAGGTCATGGAAGAGGACTCAGACATGGAGATTTTTCCCAAAATGGAGACTATCCACGAGAATATGGAATTCTTCACAAGAATTGAGCCAGAATTTAAATGGGGACAGATTTATCAAATGAACAAGGATCAAACCATTCCGGATGTAAGCACTATGATCATGTCAAAAACAAAAGGAATCAGCTGATAGAGAAAGAAGGGAAACAGAAAATGCAGTTGAAGAATTGAAGAGGGACACTTGAAATACCTCCAAGACAGAGTGCAGGAGGATGAACTAAGTATGCAGCAAATTAAAGGAATCACTGAGAAAGTGGTAAAGAAATGGGTTGCACAAGCCTCGGTCGTTAATTTCTTTCTGGAAGACCTACTCAGGGTAATTCCACACAAAGCAGAAGAAATAAAGTCACAACTGGCTACACATGAAGTGACAGTTAGATTACTAGAGCCTATAGATTTCAAGACTATCACTGCAGAAGCTAATGAATGGAGAGAATTCATTGGAGGATCAATTGGATCTTCCTAAGTTTTTTCTTGTTCATAAGTGGCACTTTATGAAATTATTTTATCTTATTTCTATTTTCCTAGTGCAAGTCACTAGAAAACAAATTTTGTAAATCGAAGAATTAAGGAAGCCCAAAAGGCAGGGGTAGTCCAAAATTCATTTGTAAAATGCATAAATAGGATTATATGAGGGTTTATAAGGGACTTTTCACTGGCACATATATGTTGAAGTTATTTGTATGAGAACTATTTCTTTTAGGAATAAATGAGAACCAATTTTACTTGAGGAAGGACTGTGCAAGTTTCAAATGGATTGTGTGGATTGCTAATGTTGAACCACTTCTTATTTATCTGCTATACATCTATGAGATCGTTCTAACTTAACGAACTACTTTTACAATGATGAATGATTTTACTTTATGTTAGAAATCTTGTGCATATGAATGAGTAATGAATGTTTTAACAAAACGAAGCTATTTTTGTTTATATTTTCTGTTGTGATTATGTATGTAGAATTTGAACAGCTACCTATAAGATTCCATATGCAACATTACAGTACATTACTCTATTAGATATAAACTTTTCTCCCCTAGGGATAGTTTATAATAGCTTATAGTACATCTATTTTGATTAATTTAGAAGTGACCGAGGCTTTTGCTCACCGGTCGCTTGCATTTAGTTTAGTCACTTGCATTTCATCCTAAAACTTAAAATCACATAAATGGTGGATCGGGCCACAATCGTTAAAACATACTTAAAACGTTATTTTAATTCTACGGTAGTCGGGCCGCTAACCAGACAGATTCCCCATACCAAACAGTAAACGATCTAATTGGGAACGATTATTGGGGAGAATCCCTACTGTCGGTACCTGGGATTTTTCCAGGCATCAATAGTTTTTGCGCTATGAGGAGGCTCGTCAGTGCATGGCTAGTGGAGGAAATTCTTTTACTAGAAACTATTCCACTGGTGATAGCTCTGAAACTAAGTTTCCTGAAGATTTCATTTCTAAAGAAAGAGTAGGCTCTGATGAAGAAGGTTCAGAACGCCTTTACTGAGTTCCATTTGAAGTAGTAAACCACTTGAGGAGACATATGAGGTCCTATGTAAAGAAGATTGGAGGATTCAAAGCAATCTCTGAATTACCGAGAAGGAAGGCTCCCAAGAAGGTATTTTCTTATACTGAGATTCTATACTGGTGGAAAATTTGGAAGAGTTGGTAGATTTATACATACAAGAGATCATCCAACCGCTTGATCAGTTGGGACCAGATTCCCTTATTTTTCAGTCTCCACCACAAACTCCTCGTTGAATCATGGATGCAAATGCTAACGTACCCCCAAATGCTAATTATAATCAACCTACGTGGAGATTTATTACACCACTCAACTTGACTCATCCATTGCATGACTTTCCCAAGCACCCAAAAAAGGCTCTACCAAAGTTTGACCCTAGAAAGGGAATTTCCGCAGAAGACCACTTGCAAAGTTACTATTTAGCTTTGGAACTTTTGGGTGTTCAAAATGAAGATGTTTTATGTAGGCTTTTTCCACACACCTTTGAAACAAAATTTACTTCTTGGTTTTTCAGTTTACAAGCTAACTCAATAACAGATTGGAATACTTTAGAGAGGGTGTTTAAAAGAAAATTTGGCAATAAAAGAACCATTGCTACCCTTACAAAATAATTGCTTGCTCTGAGAATGGATAAGAAAGAAAAGGTGCAAGATTTTCACCAGATGTTTGCTTCTCATCTGAATAATTTCAGCGCTACAACAAATCCTGCTAAAAAAACTTTAATAGAATACTATACTTCAGCACTCTATCCCAACATAGTGATGTTTGTCAAAAGGGAAGTAAAACCTTCATTGGTGGAATATTATGAGGAAGCAAATAAAGTAGAAGTTGAGCTTGACAGTATAAACAAACACACTACAGAACCAAAGGTAAATACTTTTAGTGGTAAAAAAAATCTATTGTTAACCAGACCTAAGGAAGAACACTCAACTGAATTAGAAAATGTAATTAAGATGGTACAGAAGTTGTCAAATAAAATTGTAGATCTAGAAAATAACAAAGAAGCCAGTTCATCGAAAAAATAGTTTAAACCTTATTTCTAAAAAAGAGAAGAAAATGGAACATTTCAACCACCTACGTATAATTCTTTTGTTTTGAATTTTAATGAAGTAGGGATGGATCATTTCTGCACTTTCCATCAAGAACTTCATTCTGAAAAGACTTGCCCGCAATGGATTAACTCAATGACTCTAGTTATGAATCAAATATTAGATTCTCAAATAACAGAGCCTGAGGTGGAAGAAGAAAAAACAAATGAACCAGAAGAAACACATGAAACCACAATGGACTTATGGGACTGTGCACCCACACTAGGACTAAATGAAGAGGATCCTACTAAAGAGATCCAACTTTCATTAGTTAATGCTACAACCAGAAGTAAGGGACCAGTAATGGATGAAAGACTAATACTACCTAAAATTAAGAAGATACAAGAAACTATGAAGAAGATTAGCAGTACTACCCAAAAAGATATAAGTCTGATCTGGTCAACATAAAAGATAAATATCCAGCAGTTAGTAATCCTGTAAATATAGTGGAGAAAACAACAAAAAGCAGTAAGAAAGGTCCAATAGAATATGATATGGGGTATGACATAGTAGAAGACCTCAAAAAAACGAAAGCAAATATTTATTTATTTGAACTATGTAATTTACCCCAGCAAAGAAAGAAGCTTTTAGAGGATTTCGATCCACAACCTAGTAGGTCCCAAGAAGACACTCAATCTGATAAAGAAGTTAATGAAGCTAGCATTGGAGGGAATTCTAAATCTCAAACTTTGCCATTCTTGTTGTCTTTTAAGATTTTCAATCATAATGTGCATAATTGTTTAGTGGATTCTAGTGCTTCGTCTAATTTCATGCCACTCTCAGTATGTAAAAATATCAATGGTAAACCTAGACCATTTTCGTGTAAGATCATTCAATTGGACATATTTGCAGTTAAGGTAACATGAGGAATGAAAAATGTGTTGATTCAGTTAGCTGCAGATGAGAGAGTTTGTCATTTTATAGACATTATGGTGGTAGATATACCAGAGGCCTATGGTTTGATATTGAGTAGAGAATGGTCTGCAAAACTCAATGGGAAATTCGTAACTGATTGGTCGCACATGTGGCTGCCATATAATAATAGTCAAAATTATATTAAGGTAATGAGGGAACCGGACATGAAACACAATGTGACTCAACTAGAGGGAAAGAATGAACCTATAAACTTCTCATCTTCAGTATTGGGTAACTACCTTTTAGAACTTGAACCTGGAAATTATCAAGCCGAGGAAGCCAGTCGTGAGTCAGACACATAGTCTGAACTCCTTCATTTTTCACGGACTTATAATATTGATTATAATATAGTTAACTTAGTTTCTAACATAGAAAGCAACACTAGTCAAGTAAATTTAGAGGATAGGTTTTGGTTTTTTTAGTTTGATGTTTCCAAGACACAAGAGGGATCAGGAGCAGGTTGTGTCCTGATTGACTCAGAAAAGAATAAACATTTTCTCTCTTGTCAACTAGAGTTTGAATGTACGAATAACACTGCAGAGTATGAAGCTCTAGTCCGGGGCCTGAGAAAAGCCATTGAATTATACGTTAAAAACTTAAAAGTTTTTTGTGACTCCGTGATAGTAGTCAGGAAGGTTAGAGATACAATACATTGCCTATCACCACACCTAAAAAGGTATCAATCTGAGGTATGGAATCTGATTTCACATTTTAATGCTTTCAATATAAATTCAATTCCTAGATTACAGAATGTTGCAGAAGACCTATTAGATGTTTATGCTGCTAGATTAGTACCTACTAATAATAAATGCGCTATTGAACTCATTTTCAGGCCCGCAGTACCAAATAATATTACAAACCTGAGGGTGCTTGATGATGACAAGCAAATTATCGATTTCCTGACAAATGAGAAAAATTTCAAAGACTCTGTTATTGATGATGAAGAACATCAAGAAAATTTGCAAAACAAAGAAGTAACCAAAGGGAATTTTATTACAAAAGGAGTAAGGTCACTAGAAAGGATGTTTGACTTACATCACAAGTTCAGAAAACCAGCAAATGTCAATACTAACAGTTCATCTATGCAATATGAACTAATCAATTTAGGGACAGAAGCCAGAAGTGAACTTGGGAAAGTGTTGCTCACCCGAAGAAAGGGACAGGTTTATCAGTTTGTTTCAACAATACAAAGATATATTTTCCATGACTTATGAAGACTTGAAAATGTTAGGATATTTAGATGCTTAGGAGTTAGTTAAGATCAACTTGTATAATATATCCTTTAGGTAATGTTAGGATATTTAGATGCTTAGGAGTTAGTTAAGATCAACTTGTATAATATATCCTTTAGGTAAAGTGTTTTTCTTTAGAATGCATTAGTATGCATTTGTAAATATTCTAATCCGACGGTCACGATATGTTCTAGACATAAAGTGATCCAACGATTCAACTTCTCTTAAATCATACCTACCATTGATCTGTGGATTAACACCTGATTGGTCCATGATCTCTATTTAAATAGCATGGAGGGTCCTTGGCTAGTTGATCGGTTATGAGAAGCTCATTTGTAACTTTCTTTCTTTTGCATAATAAATTTCTCCAAGTAGCTATTTGGTTGGGGCTGTGGATTGTTTCCCTCTCGAGGGTTTTAACCATGTCAAATTATTGGTGTGTTGATCTGTGATCTGTTTGTGTGAGTGGTTGTTCTTAGTGTTTGGTCTTTTGGGAGTACCCTGTGTACCCTATGATACACGTATTATTCAGCACGTTATTCTCATTAAAGCAGGCGTGAAACCATTCCAGCAACAACTGAGAAAGATGCATCCAAAATTGAAACCATTAATCCAAAATGAAGTAAAGAAGTTATTTGATGCTAAGATTATTTTCAGAGTCAGACATTCATAATGGGTAGCCAATTTGGTGCCAGTAAGGAAAAAGTCAGGTGAAATAAGATTATGTGTCAATTTCATAAATCTGAAAAGAACTTTAGATAAAGATAACTATCTACTTCCACCAATGGAACAGATTCTCTAGATGGTATCAGGTTCTGAATTGTTCTCCTTATCAGATGGGGTTCCAGGCTATAACCAAGTATTGGTAGCAGAGAAAGACAGATTGAATACTACATTTCGAACAAAGTGGGGGACATTTTCTCTACAAAAGAATGCCCTTCGGTCTCATCAATGCTAGATCTACGTTTCAAAGGGAAATGGATATCGATTTATGGAGTTTAATCGGCCACATTGTAGTGGTGTATCTAGATGATGTAACAGATTTCTCAAAGAAAGGGAAGATCATGTTTTTCATTTAAAACATATTTTTTGTCGTTGTAGGAAGTACAGCATCTCTTTGAATCCAAAGAAAAGTATATTCGTTGTATTAGAAGGAAAACTGTTAGGACATATCATTTCAAAAACGGAATCTCCATAGACCCAAAGAGAATAGAGGTAATATCTCAGATTCCATTACCCCATAACAAGAAAGGTATGCAATGGTTCATGGGTATTATAAATTTGGTTCGAAGGTTTGTTCCTGACTTTGTGCAAATTGTAAAACCTTTGCAACAAATGGTAAATCAGAGTGTGCAATTTAAATGGGCAGGTGTGGAGAAGGTAGCCTTTAATGACATCAAAGTAGCCATAGCTCATGCACCTTCCCTCAGAAGTCCTGATTTTGAGAAGGATTTTATTATGTAAATTTCGCTTCTGATAACTCACTAGAAGCAGTGCTTACACAAAAGAAAGAATTGAGAGATGACTACCCAATTTCATTTATGAGCACTGAATTATAAGGAGCTAAATTGAACTATCATGTTGTAGATAAACAAGCATATGCAGTATTTAAAGCAGTGAAACAATTTAGACCTTACATTTTAAAAAACAGAACCAAGGTAATACTCCATCATCCAGTTGTCAGAACCCTCTTTGTACAGAGAGAATTGGGTGAAAGAATAGGGAATTGGGTGACAACATTGCAGGAATCTGATCTA
This sequence comes from Pseudotsuga menziesii, assembly GCA_001517045.1. Lineage (NCBI taxonomy): Eukaryota > Viridiplantae > Streptophyta > Pinopsida > Pinales > Pinaceae > Pseudotsuga > Pseudotsuga menziesii. The sequence goes on along the minus strand of LPNX010881526.1, from coordinate 4,600 downwards.
AAGTTCAAACCAACCACCATTATCAAAGGACAAGGGCTATGTAAGTTAATTGTTGAGGGTCACAATGATGATAGTGATTGGGAAAATGAAGCAGAGCTAGATATGATTGATGTGTCTCTTTTTGCTACTGCTCATGAATCTTGGTATAGAGACCTGGTCAATTACCTTCAACAATGATATTTACCGGAGCATTGGAATTCTAAGCAACATAGGGCACTTCGTCAAAATCCATCCTCTTACCAAATAATTGACGAAGTCCTTTTCATGATGAACTACGATGGGGTATTTCTGAGATGCCTTGAAAAAGAGGATGGTTCTAAAGTTGTTAAAGACTTGCATGATGGCCCTGCTGGAGGACACTTTTCCAGAGATACTATTGCTCACAAGATCCTTAGGGCTGGCTATTATTGGCCAACATTATTTAAATATGATCATGCATATGTGAGAAAGTGCGACGCATGTCAAAGAAGCGGTGGAAGATTAGTGAACGCAGTCGGACCATTGCAACCTGTTATTACTGCATAGCCTTTCAAACAATGGGGCATAGACATCATTGTAGAAATTAATCTGAATTCTTCACTATTGCATAAATATATTCTCACAGCTACGGATTACTTCACAATACGGGTAGAAGCAGTACCATTACGCAAAGTGAACGAGGGCGTGGTCATCAATTTCTTACAAGAACACATAATGATCAGGTTTGGGGTTCCAATATCACTTGTTTTTGATAATGTGTATTATTTTTCATCCATTAAAATAATTGAATTCACTAGTGAAAAATTAATCAAAACGCATTATTCCGCCAACTATTATCCTCAAGGAAACGGGCTGGCGAAATCCACGAACAAAAATCTGATCATAATTCTAAAAATGACTGTTATTGAAAATCAGAGGAGTTGGCACATAGCTCTCCCCAATGTATTATGGGCAAATAGGGTCAACCTGAAGAACTCCTTAGGAGTGTCCCCTTATACTCTAGCTTATGGGAATGACGCTATTTTACCCCCAAACATCCTGCTTCCATCATCGTAGTTATCTCAAGCCTCACGGGGTTCTGGTCGTGACATTTTACAAGCTCGTATTAATACTTTGCTAAAGCTTGAAGAGTCCAGACTTAAGTCTAAGGAAAGGTTCAAACAGCAACAAGAAATTGTTAAGAAATGGTTCGATAAACGAAAGTCTAGGAAAGGGAGTTTCAAGATTGGAGACTTGGTTCTAAAGTGGGATCACCCACATGATGAGAATGGGAAACATACTAAATTCCAACATCTATGGGTTGGCCCCTTTCAGATTGCTGAGAAGTTAGGCCCCTTGACTTATAAGTTACAAGATTTTCAAGAGCAGAAAAAGAATCTTCCTGTAAATGGCCTTGTTCTCAAACCTTATTTCACCTAGATTTTTAGGGAGTCCTTATGTACATAAATAAACATTTTTTCATTTGTATTTGTGATTTATTTTAGGCTTTGCTTGCTTTCTTTCTACTGATTTACTTTCTGTTTCATTTGTTTTAAGCATTTGTTTTCTTTCAATGATTTGTTTTAGTTGTTTTTATTTCAGAATAACCCAACTCAATGTTTGGTTCTTGGAAACATAGAAATCTAAACAAATTGTCAAAAAAATTTATCCAAGAACTGTTTATTGGAAGTTATTTATGTAAGATTTTCATCACATATAAGATTCTTTAAATTAATAGACTACTGAAATGAAGAATTTCAAGATCACATTGAAGTTTTGTTTAGATCCTTCAAAATAACTAAGGTATATGAAGTCTAGAATACTATCTTGGGGCTCCATCCACTTTCACAACAATATTTGTCCTAGGAAGCTTGCTACGATAGACCCATGGAAAGGAAGCACAACGGACAGGTGCATGGTATTCAAAATAATACCATGCCACAAAATGAAATCCAAAGGGTTGAATATAAAGAGTCAAAAGTTCAGAACACAAAGTATGTATCAAGAAGATATATTGAAGAAATAAATTAGTAAGGTAAATGGATTGCACAAAAGGTTCTTCTCCATTTGTGAGCTCAAACAAATCATCACTCAGACAAAAGGAAATTATGGATGGAAGAACCTGTTGAGGCCTGGAAAGTCGCAGGCGGCAACAGTAAGGGATTCTCCCCAATCAACGTTCCCAACTAGCCCGCTGACTGTTTGGTATAGGGAATCCGTCCGGTTTACGGTCCGGCTACCGTAGGTCACAGTAACAACAAGGGTTTACCGGTTGTGGCCCGGTCCACCGGAATTTGTATTTTGACTTAATGTATGCAATGCATGTACCTATCTTAACTGTGCGGAGTGATAAAGATGCCAGGAACTACACAATGTGTTGCGCAGGTTCTTACCTCTCGTCTTAGGTTCTCGAACATCTAAACCACAAGGAAGTAAAACAACTAAAAATCTAAACACCTAACTATCTATCCCCGGGGAGCCAGAAAATGATTATTAGTGAGTAATGCATCATCTCCATGTATAATAAACACATTACAGATAGCTGCTATTTATGTTTACAACACATGAACCAAAATATCTTCTAACAATCAGATAGCTAACTGTTATATGTAACACAAGCATTACTCTGAATGCATTTTCCACAAAAATAAATTAGGAACCATCCAACAACACATAGGTCACAGAGTTAGAACGATCTCACGATTTATGGACATAAGCTGAAAAATAAAGTAGTTCATCTTTCTGCCATCCATCGCATAACATTTGGAAACTTCACAGCTCTTTCTCCAATAGGAAAACTAAAATCTTTATTGCAAAAGGAAGTAGTTCTTCTTACAATAGGTCCTCCAGTATTACTGGGGGAAAAGCCCTTTCTTTGTCCCTCTTTCCTAGTTTTATACAAAAAGCAAAATTGGTTGGGTTGCCCAAAGTGACCTTTGGGCTCCCCAACGTTTCAATTTCCTACAACCTTTTACAAATTATTAAATTATACAAAAGTTGATCGGTCCTTCTCATGAGGAGAGTCCCGCTTGGTCCTCCAAGAACTTTCTCCACGCTGCTGCTTCAGCAGCGAGGCTCTCAAACAAGTTGGGTTCCAGGAACTGAATGTTCAGCTCGAATTTGTCAGCTTGGTTCCGAATGGCCTCAACTCTGGCCGTGTTCAAACGTACCTGTTCCTCCAAGAGTTGTATACTAATGGCTGTGTGGCCTATTTCATTTCTGAGGGTTTGTTCATCAATAGCTCTGATGCATTTCACTTTGGCTTCTTCATCTTGTTGCCTTTTCTGCAACATTTCTGCAAATGCATCATGAGTTGGGAACTCGTGTAGTCTCTGCTCAGCTTCTGCCTGACAACGGTTGTATGTGACCAGGGCTCTCCTGAAGAATTCTGCGCATGCTCCCTTTGTTTTCTTGACATTCTTTTGGAAGTCTTCTGCAGTGTTGACGGCGAATTCTATCAGGTCATGGTCCCGTTTCAAAGCTTGTTTATCCTTGACTACTAGCTCAGTTGGGACTTCCTTGTCATCCTCCACCCTGGTTATCCTTGAAGTCAGTACTTCAAGGATGTCTTGCGACCTGTCCACGAAATAAGAAGCGGTGTCTAAGATTTCATCCAGTCTGCCATCAATCTGGAGGACCTGACATCTTTCCTCCTCGAGAGCAGTTTGCAGGTACAGCACCTTAGCTTTCTGAGCCAAGAGTGTTCTTTAACCGGCTGCAGATCAACCTGCTGTGCCTTTGCTGCTTCCAGCTGCTTTTCCAGTTCCTTAACGCGCGAGGTATTGGATTCATATATGATACTTTGCTCCTCCTTCAGGTCATCTATCTTCACCCTCAACTGCTCCTTTTCATCCTTTAACTCTTGAATTTCCTGTTGTGCTTTTCCTAGCGCTTCTTGTGTTGTTTCTTTCACCTGTGCTTCTTGCTGCATGGCGTGGATTTCGCCCTTCGTGGCCTCCATTTCTTTAAGCATATGCTCATATTTTCTTTTCAATCTATTGTCGTCCTCTCTTTCCCTTCTCAGGGTGTCCTTGAGCTGAGCGGAGGTCTTCTTGGATGATTCTATCTCGATCATCATTCGGTCTATATTGTCCTCCGTAGCATGTATTGCTGCCTTCCCAGCCCTTATGACAAACCTTGGGTCTTTATCTGTCCCGACCATTACGGCTTTATCTGTTATCATTGTACTGGTCATTCCTCCAGCCTCTACCTTTCTCTCAGTTCTCCTCATAATCCTTTTGGTAGCCCCGTCATAGTATACTGTGCTGAAATCAGGGACTTCTTCCCCTTTTTTCTGTGCAAAGGGTACTAACTGCAGCGTGGGGGTTGTAAGAGTGATGGTAGTGGGCATTTGAAGGGTTTGAACCTCAGGGATTTCCTCACCCTGGCTCTGCTCTGTTTGTGATCCAGCAGCCTGTTGTTGTGTCAACTCTGTCTTCTCTGCTTCCTGTTTCCGAAGCTCTTCGTCCAGCTTTCTCTGGGCTTCCTCAGCTGCTTGCTTAGCAGCTTCCTTTGCTTCTCTGGCTGTTTCCTTTACTAGCTTAGCTGCATCCTGGGCAGCTTTCCTCTTTTCTTCTTCTCCTTTCCGGAGCCATTCTGCAGCCTCCTCTTCTAGCCTCTGGGCCTCTTCTCTTATCCTTTG
>LPNX010881512.1:121736-249498 GCA_001517045.1 Pseudotsuga menziesii | reverse complement strand
AGAATCAAAATGACTCTATTATGGTGGTGGTTGACAAGTTAAGCAAGGCAGCACATTTCATTCCTGTTAAAACTACTTACAAGGCTGCCAATATAGCTGATATCTTCTTAAAGCAGATTTTTCGGTTACATGGAGTACCGAAGGTTATAATCTCAGACAGGGATCCTAAATTTACAGGAAATTTTTGGAAGTCCTTGTTTAAGGGATTAAATACAACATTGAATTTCAGTACCTCCTTCCATCCTCAAGCAGATGGACAGACTGAAAGAGTGAATCAGGTGCTGGAGGATTTATTAAGGATGTATGGTAAAGATCAGCCGGGTAAGTGGGAGGACTACTTACATCTAGCAGAGTTTGCATATAATAATAACTATCAGTCATCAGCTAAATTTAGTCCATTTGAAATTTTATATGGACGTAAATGCAACACTCCTATCTCCTGGAATAATCTAGTAGATAGATTGGTGTTAGGACCAAAATTCTTGAAGGAAATGGAGGAAATTGTGAAACAAGTGCAGGAAAATTTGAAGGTAGCATAGGATCGGCAAAAGAGCCAAGCAGACTTGAAAATAACTCCCGAGGAGTTCCAGGTAGGTGAGCATGTGTTTATAAAGGTAAGACCAAAGAAAAGCTCTCTAAGACTGGGGAGTTGTGCAAAGTTAGCACCACGATACTGTGGTCCATTTGAAATTTTATCCAGAATTGGTCAAGTTGCTTATCAGCTAGCATTACCACCTAACTTGAAAGTACATAATGTTTTTCATATATCTCTGTTTTGAAGAAGTATGTTCATGATGCTACTCATGTGGTTGATTGGAATTTTGTACAGGTGGAACCAGAAGGAGAAATTCTGGTGGAACCGGATTGTATCCTCGGGAGGAGGGAAATTACACTGCCGAACCACACCATTGGACAGGTGAAGGTGCAATGGAAGCACCTTAGTCCTGAAGAGGCCACTTGGGAACTGGAAAGTAAGATGCAGGAATCATACCTGAATCTATTCCAAGGTACTGCAGATGATGAAGAATAAGTAACATCGAGGATGATGTTACATTTTAAGGGGGTGTGTATGTCACATACCCCAATTTTGTAAAATAATGTTAATTGTTTTAATTTGATTTCCTAAGACATTATGCTAAATTTAATGCTAAGTAGGAATTGATGACTCAGCAGAGTCAAAAGATGTGGAATGTAATTCTGAATATTTTATTTTTAATAAATAAAAAGTGGAGACAATAGCCTGGGAGAGCTGTTAATAAGAGTGTTACTGGTCAAACTGGTGGAAGGAACTAGGTGGAGAGCAAAAGACAATTGGCAACATCCTCAAACACTTCCTATGTTGCAGGTGGCAACTTCCCTACATTTGGGGTCATGATTCCCCAAGAAAGTGGGATCAGAGCAGGTGGCTCAATAAATGACAACTAACCCAAAAAGACCTAGGCAATCTTTTAAAAGTACCCAATGTAGAGAGCTGAGGCTGCTCAGATATTTTCCAGGAGAAGAATCATTCAGGAGGAATGCACTTCAAGGAATTCATTGGGAAAAAGGGAAAACTGTAAGGAAGGTGTTTTGAGAGATAATCTATAGTAACTTGGTCTGATACAACTTGCTAGCTAAGAAAATTTATTGATAAGTTCATGATTGGTATTGAGTCTGTAGACTGGTACTTGATTATTGCTACACCTAGTTCCAGCCAGGAAGACCAAAGCAAGCTCAGGGGTCTTGAGGAGTCGCTGTTTGAGCGCCCTTCAGGAGTTGGTAGGGAGGAACGACCTCCCATTGTTGTTGTCGTCCAAGCTCAAAGAACAGGTTCTGTTATTTATTAATTTTATGTATTACCTGTGTGTGATTGAATGATGTATTGTAGCTTATTATGTAAAGATTTAGATGGTTTAGTAATGAAGTTGTTCTTAGTTTGTTTAGTAATAGAATTATTTTGATGAGAAACAAAACCCTACCTGTGTTTTTCCTCATCTGGAGTGATCCAGACCGTACTCCAACACAGGTGGTGAAATTATATAAATAAAGATAGTATGATGAAAATGTAGAATGAGATGTTAGTTGAATTATAGAATTTTTCCTTTTATTTTGTTATCAGAAGAAATATCTTTTATACCAAGAGTAGTGTTAAACCTGGACTGAGACTGTCAGTTTATTAGAAACAAAGAAAGAAGTTATATCTTTTTACTGTCAGTAGTATGTTTGGTAAATGAACAGTTCCTATTTCAGCATTCTTTTCTCGGAACCTTTTTATCTACTTGAAAACAAAGTGCTTGAAAACAAAGGAGGAGTATTTATATAAAAGTTAAAATATATAGTATTAGGTTAATTAGAATGCCTTTTATTTCCATAGATATTTCTTTTCTGTATAGAATTAAATAATTACTGTATGCTCCTTTTATAACATTCAAACAGAGAGGGAGGATAGACTGTTTTCCTTTAGAATTAGTTTGAAGAGTTAAAACTAATTAATGTAAGATTGTTAATTACACTGCAATGTAAATAACTTTTCATTTATCTAACAGAATTTTATCTACTAACCTATATTCTAGATATTTAAATAAATACTGTCATATAGTTTACAGGTCGGAACATTAATAGTATTTTTTCTTCTTTTCTTTATACTATAAACAACAATAGAATAATACAGAAATCTGGCACGATTTCTTTTAAAGTATATTAGTACTGAAGCATAAAAATTATAACAGAAAAATACTCTTACTATACACCTGCTATTGACTAAATATAGAGATAATATATAATTAAAGGAATAGTGTTACTAAGTAAATAACGTAATGAACTTATCTCTTTATAGTAAGTATTAAAGATAATACAATTTTTCTGTACTCAAAAGTTGTATCTAACAGATACGAAGTACATCAGTAAAAACTTGGAGTTTTTATAACTCCGAAGGTTAAAAGTTATATATAACAGCATTAATAAATTCTATTACAATAAAGTAAGTTATTATATGTACAGAAACCCGAGAAGGTGGTAATTAAATATTATTACAAGGTAAACTCATTTACAGTAACCAACTCATTTCATTAATAAATTCCATTAACCAACTTATATGCTCGATTCACAAAGCTTAATCAATTAGTATACAACATAAATAATAACCCAACAATTACTGGAGTGCAATATAAATAAAAGTTGTTCTTTTCTTTAATAAAACAGTAAATACTTATTATACATTTTCGAGTTAGGGTTAAACCCTACTAGCATTGAAATATACAACAGAGTTAACAAACTGAAGAGTCCAAATCAGTATATCTACTCACGGCTTTAAAAAAATCTACAGAGTGAGGCTTTTACATCCTTTTCCATTATATATATAAACACAGTATTTAAAACAAGACAAAAATTTACACTCACGGCCAAAGCTGGAGAACCCTGCATAAAGCAAGGGTTTTAACACCCATTAAAAACAACGAATCAAATAACCAGAATAACCAAAACCCACAAGGGTTATTCAGGCCGCGACGACCAACCCATAATATCCCATAAGGGATTGGACAAGGTAGAACGACCATGGAAAGTCCAAGGCTTACCGTAAGCTAGCAGCTGTTCCAGTCTTGCTCTGTCTATATGAAAGGTTGAGTCGACACCTGTTACAAGAAGAATAATAATATTAAAACCTTGTTTACAAAATGAACAATTATTATGTATTTAAAAACCAGACTACGAAGTATTGACAGCATCCTTACCTAGAATTTGATTGAAGCACGACCACCCACGAACAGGAAAGCAACCACCAGTGCGAGGAGAAGGAAACCCTTCATTGCTGCAAAAGGTAAGAAGGTGTTTACTAACATCATCAACAGCCACAGCGACTGAGTGCAAGAGCAGTAAGCCCAGCAAGAAAGCGTTGGAGCTATCACTATTCCAACCAAAGAAACCACCCAGGGACAAAACCCCAATGCCAAACCAGAACTTAAAAAGGGGGAGTCACAACGCTCACTAGTGAGCCGCAAAAGGAAAGACACTCACAAACTAAGGATTTTTTTGAAAGAAGCAAGCCGCGAGGAGCATGAAACCCTGGATAAAGAACCACTAACCTATGACCCAAGCAACGAAATTTCTTTACAACTTCTAAGCATTCGGGCGTGCTCACAAGATGCAGAAGCAAGCAGGCTACAAAGGGCGAAAGGCCAGAAGCAAGCTTTGGTGTCTGTCCCTCAAATTCTTTACAGAAATCGACATGGAGGTAAAATGCAGTATCAGAGCAGCTAAAGGCCGGGAATGACGGAGAGAATGACGAGACTAGGGTTACGAGCTGCCTTTTAACCACATAATACTTGGCTACAGTATCGCCACGTCCACAAAGATTTTATTTGCATGCAGTAGGCATTTTTATACAGTCCCAACGAGAACTCATGAATAATTTACTTCCAATCATTTTGCTGTTGGTGAAGGTTCCCCATAACTATCGTCCGAAGTCAACCTATAATATACGTGGCATGATAATCACAGAATCATTACTCTAAACACTATGTTATAAAAGCTTAATACGGGTATGGAGAAATTACGACTCATCATTGTACATTGGTAAACATTTACCCCAACAATTACAACTTTGGTAATGGTAAAGACTTGAAACATGCTATGAAAGAATTTAATAATGTTTACTATTTTTTGTGAAGACTTGTTTAAACAATACGTGACCTAGCACTTTACACAAGTAGAGTAGGTAAGAGAGACATGTAATAAAAAGATTATAGATCTTTAATTCAAGGATACAATACAAACTCTTCATGAAGAATGGTCTAACTTATGACACCTTGTTATAACAAAAATGACATTCAATCTTTGAACCAACTTTAACTCTATCTAAAGATATGATACTTGATTTTTATAAAAGAATTTTCTTATAGTCAATTTTATGGTATATACCTTACATGCTAGCATTAGTTTCTTTCCTTTAATTATTTAGTTAACCAGTAAGGTTTGCTATTAAGCAAGATAAGTCTTAATAGCTTAAGAAGCTTGACCTTGAAGTTTTTATAAATTAAGTACCTTAAATAAAATAATACAGTCCAAGTAAATTATGGGCAGAGGAATTTGATCTGTCAACATTATTATAGACTGAATTGGAGGTAGTATATAAGATATAACTCCCTAGGACTTCAAACTAGGAGGTTGGATCAATAGTTAGTAACATGATAACTTTTACACATTACTTACATATTGCAAAGAGTAATCAAAAATTTATCAGGATGAAAAGGGAGTAAGTTCACTTGTAAAATGGATCCTTAATGCATTAACCCAGTCATCCTTAATATTTATGCAAAGAAATATTTTGGCATTTTTACACTTGACGACTATGATAGATATTGAAGAGTTCAGTAAGAATTAAGAACTATAAATTACATCTTCTAGAAAGAAAACAACTATCGTCAATACTAGTAGAACTAAATCTCCTTCCCTTAGCATCTTAAAAGGAATGACGATTTAATGGATTTACCTCATTAAGCACTTGAATTTTGAATAACATTTATATTCTATACTGAGTTATTTTGTGCGACAAACATATATCAGAATGCTTTAAAATTAACGAAAACTTCTTACCTGTAATTCTGTAAGCACAGGAAAACTTTCTGCGTTAGCTCGAAAGCTAAGTAAGCCCAGAACTTCATGACAGTTCCACCTTGTGGTCGCAAAGAAAAACAAGTCAGTAAACTGAAAAAGAACTGTTCTATAAAGATAAACATAATCAAATAAATAATTCAGATAATGGATTCAGTAACATATAACTAATTAAACAATTAGTTGACTGCATTTATGATAATTAGCTGTATTTTAAAAAATTTAAATTTTTCGAAAAATTTGGGGTTTTGACACGTGTGCTAGCCATACTTGTTTTCGCTAATTGATTCGTGTCTATCCCAAACAACTTAAATTTAAAACAATTTGGATATGTTCATTAATAGTTTGTTCAAAACAAAGGAAGCTAAACTACTTTTTTCTCTACACATACATGAAGCCAATTAATTAATCAACCTTGAGATTGAAAATTTGAAGGAAAACCACATAAAAAAAGTTGCATGGTTAAAGTAAAGCAATACCCGCCAAGGTTAGAAATGTGTTATTGTTTAAATGGAGGCCTGCTCATGTGGTTGTTTGCAATGCATTTGCATGTGACAATCAACACAAATTATCAGTGATGGTAAAACACTCAATATGTTTCTCTTCCCTTGGTGGAGTATCACACGGTTTCAGGTTAATATTGAATGCTTATTAATTATTACTAATGTTATATTGAATATTGTATTTAATCACGAAAGCCTAGCCGGGGGACTGCCTAAATGTTATAGATTTCTTTTTTTCCAGGTTTTTTATTATAAAAGCCCTAGATTAGAAACTCAAACCTAACCTAGTAATTTCCAAATTGTAGCGACAACATAGATTTGCCAGAAGTTATTTTGTGCTTCATTAGAGGAAATTTCAACTCAAAATGGGCCTCCTAAGGAAAATTAATAGAATAATAGTTAAAATAATAAAATAATATTTATTAATTTTGGAGGAAGAAAAGAAAAAACTACTTTTTTGTTCGTATTTTCGACATATCTCCCTGTGTTTTTACTCAAATTTCGATCGGGAGAACTCGTTGGATGCGGAATTAAAAATTCCGCATCCAACGAGTACCCACTCAACATACTTTTGATGGGCCCCGCTACCCCAAAAACAAGAAATACCTGAAAAAACGTGGTGATGATAGCATCATGACATTTTTCAGGTATTTCTTATTTTTGGGGTAGCGGGGCCCATCAAAAGTATGTTGAGTGAGTACTCATTGGATGCGGAATTTAATTCCACATCCAACAAGCTCTCCTGATCGAAATTTGAGTGAAGACACAAGGAGATATGTCGAAAATACGAACAAAAAAAGTAGTTTTTTTATGATACCTATCCCCAAATTTATCTTAAAAAATTGTTTAAGACATGCTCCCTTTCTTAATTTTAAAGCATTTTGATTGGATAATACATGATGACATCTAATTTGTATTATTTTTGGAAGGCCCATTTTAAATTGAAATTTCCTCTAATGTTTTGAATACTTTGACTATGAATTTTACTCAGTGCCCTGCCACTTATATTAATTAATGAATATTATCCATCTCAGTGTTAAATAACTCTTATGTCATGTCTTTCCTTAATGCTACTCTATTTTTGGCGTCCTTACTATGCATTTGAGCAATGCAATGCAATCAGAATCTTGCAGCAATGACCCTGACCTCACAAAGAGGGCAATTCACATAGAGGACAATTCAAGGTAACAGAAGTTCACTTTTAAACTATACTATGAACACAGTATTTTTAGCTTTTCCATATCAGGATAAATCCATGCTAAATTAATATTTCATATAGAAAAAGTGTGTTTATAATTCCAAATCAAAATTATTTGAGGAAACATAGATTGTTTTTATTATTTGATTAAATGTGTGGATTCTTACCTAATTGAAATTTTGTTTCAATAAGAAGACGGGGATTTATATTTTAATTTTATCAAGGATAATAATAAATGAGAGTTAAAAACTTAAAGTATAATTGATGGATTTTGGATCTCCTTTATTTTATAAATGTATTTTTATAAGTGATAAACACTGAATCGAATGAAGTTATGATGGGGATACTAGGGTTGCTGATTAGCCTTCTTCTTTTCAAGTAGAATGAGAAAACCACCCTTCATGTGCATAGTCAAGCTGTGAATGAGCTTTGGATTTCCCATAGTCGAATACTCAACAAGGCACTGCAATTTGAACATAGAAACCACAGTTTCCGTAACATATTTCATCTAAATAAATGGCATATCTTTGCCCAGACAAACCCACGCACCGCCTTGGAAGACTGTGAATTTGCAGGGACTCTGTGGGATAAAACGACCATCCTTGTTCATCCATCTCTTTGGTTTGAATTCGAGGCAGTCGATACCACATATGGCATCCCTACAACCCATGGCGTATGGGTAGTTAGTCACTCGAGTGCCTCTATGCACGATAGCCCTGTCAAGCAGAATGTCGTTGTGAAGAGCGTGCTTTGAGTCCAAGCGGACCGACTGATAAAGTCTCATCAATTCATAGATTGAAGCGTGTAGGTAATGCATGCTCTTTATATCCTCGTATGAAAATACCCAAGATTTTTTGTCTTGTTTGGCTTTGGGTTTGACGACCATGAGATGGGCAATTTCTTTGTGTATTGCTTCCAAGATTCCTACAAAATGTTTACATGTACCAGAAGTTAGATACTTACATATGGAAATTTTAATATGAACTAAACATACAAACTTTAACACAATGAATTTCTATTTACTTGTGAATAACGAATTTCTATTTACTTGTGATTCATCTTGCCAGAATATTTATGCTGCGCTCCTCGACACATGTAGAAGCCTTAAATTATTCATTAGAATCCAGGAAGTTAGAGAAGAGTTGGGATGTTTGTTCAAGCAAATCCATATGAGACTCAGGGACTTCATCGTCCGATCATACTGTGTTCCAAGAGAGAAGCTTCAGTATCAACAAGTTGCAACCTCCTCATTTGAATATTGTCAAATGCATCGTCTTCATGATAATCAACAAGCACCATTCTATTTCCCCACACGGTAATTATGTATCCAATCATCAAGACTTACAAAAGATTGCTGCAATAAATCATCAATAATGATGATTTTTGTCCAACGCCAAAGTCGATGGGCGAAGAGCTCTCAGCAACATCTCTTAGCCAACTTTCATAGTTTGTCATACATATTTGTATCGTTCCAACCATCTACTTCCATAGTTTCCATGAGACACTTGGAAGTCATGCATGTCATCTAAAACACAACTGTGTAGTTCCACTAGACACTCAGTTTGTACATCTAAAAACCCAAACTTTGTGAGCCAGAAAGACATTGCACTGGAAAACATGTGGGTGATTTGAAGGTTGGCTGGGATTTAAAAAATCAACAGGCCAAGCCACCACCATGGTTTTGGAAAATGTTTTACCCGAAAATGAGCTCCACTAATGAAGCTAACCGAAGTTGCAGAACTTGGAAAAGAACGAAAATATTATGTGAAACTAAAGGTTGAAGAAACGTTTATGGGAGTCTAATTAGCGGTCATATTTATATTACTTATTTTGCAAAGAAGTGTAACAATAAGAAAATGACTTTGTGTTTGTTGGATTGTAATTGTCAGTTCCATATATCAAAGCTTACGACTCAGAGGGCCTCCACATTCCATCGTGATGGTTTTGGGATATATACGAGGAGCGAAGGGAAAAGATACAAAGAAATTCAATTGAATTGTTATGTCTATCAAAACTCGTGCCCCCTGAGCTATAATCTATGCGTGGAATGGGGTTGGCTTCTACATCCATTACGTCATGAAAATTAAGCAACAAGCTAATAATGGACATCCTTACTATATACTATCGATATTCAATACGAAGATTGACTTGGGATATTAAAAAATTGAAACAAAATATTTTCTTCACTTATCAACCTTATTTGGCCATTCAATGATCTTCAATACATGAGATTATAAGAGGACCCACACGAATGCTCGAGAGGAAAAATGGTTGTGCTTGTGGAAATTATGATGTGCAGAAATTTTGATGTCTCGCATAGTTCAAGTTTCAATTTCAAAGGTATAGTCTCTCCACATCCAGGTGAGGTCTCAGTTTCAAAGGTATAGTTTCTCCATGTCAATGGGTTTCGAGGTTCTCTAAGGCTACCTAAAACTTGGAAAACTCCTATAACCATGCCCCTTAGATGTTTGGACTTTTTTGCTTGTAAGATTCCATTGGCATTCAAAGGATGGAGGTGAAAGCATTTACTTATTCACCGAATGTTTTCAAATTTAAAAACTTTATGTACAAAAGCCTTTTGGAGGAAACTTATTTTCAGTTATATGATGATTTAGAAGTTTGATGTAACTTATTTTCACTTATTTCCCTGCACTTGCTTTCATCACATAAACTTATATTATCTACACACAATTTTCTCTCATTTTTTAAACATATCGATGTTTCATTTCCCCGCTTTGAGGGAGGGTATGCTAGTTATAACAACTAAGTCAATAATACAGTGACAAAATATTCGAGTATTTACAACAAATTATTTGTTCAGTGTGATTTATTTGAAATGCTTGCACGTACTGCTTAAATTCTGATGCACTGTTTCTCCAAAAACCAGTGTGGTCAATTCTTACAGTGACTCGCCAATATCGACACGATGGGATCACCAAATAGAATACCATTTACAGTGACTCGCGAATATCGACACGATGGGATCAACAAATATAATACCATTTATAGTCAAAAAAACGTGATTGAAGTTGATTTTAATGGCAGATATAGCAGCTCAGATGGGCGGCTTACCTGCTACGCGATTAACAATAGTAAAACCCTAAAAAATATCATTAGGGTTTAGTTATTTCCATCCTTTTTATATTTGTAATAAACAGCCGCAGCAGCACACATTACTAAATTCTGTGAATATCAGCTTCACAATCATGAGGGGCATTGGATTCGGAAGAAGGATGATCTCCAGATTATTGCCTGCACGGCTTAAGTTGAAATACCGTTATGTTCCCCTTGATTCAGAGCCATCTTCAAAAACAGTGTATGAATCCAAGATATGCTCAGTTTATGAAGCAGAAAACAATTCGGAATGGACCAGAAAGGAGTCTTAACAATCCCATGCGATGTGACAACTTTCCAACGTATCATATGGCTGCTTCACAACGATTCCACTGCCACAAATCACACTATTCAGGAGGCCGCTGACAACTGCAGTTTGCTCTCTTTCAATCTTTCTGAACAGGATGATAAGGATTCACAGTATTGTGTGTTATGTTGTAAGAAATTATGATAATAGTTTGATTATTACTGAAAGATTTTGTATCTAGATAGTATTGTTGAGGATGAAAAGTAGTTTTTGTTAAATTGTTTTTCTTACTCTATATATAATTTTAGTTTCAATTTCATTTTAATCTAATTTGTATCTTATCAAAATTATAAAAATAGCTAAGATTTTTCCCAACCACAAGTGTTTTGAACACAGAAATAAAACTTTAAAACAAACCAACATAGCTAAAGCCTTTGTTAAAAGTTTAACCATTGTAAATAAATAAAAAATTATCCTTCTTACAGTCTTAGAAACCAAATTTAGTCTTAGTTGTTAATCATCATCATCATCAAGAAAAATGACAAGGCTTTAAGAGTAGGCAACACGTGGGATAAAGGTTCACCCAAGTGGACTAGTCATTGGTATATCTAATTTAAGGACTGTTGGATATACTTCTTGCTATTCTCATGGTTAAAAAAAACTTGATATACTTTTATAATAAAAACTCATTTGTTTAACAAAATAATTAATAATAATACTATAACAAAAGTCTTATTTCAATTTTTTTAATGTCGACATGTCTTTCGCTAAACCAGAAAAATGCTCTACTTTTTAAAAACATAATAAAATCTTTTAATAAACTATTTACTTTTATTATAAACATAATAATATTTTATCATTTAAAAATATGTTCATTAATTTACAAAATATATTATGACAATGGAAATATCTACTCACCTTATTTATAATAAATCTTAGCATAAAATAAAAAATAACTTGTTATTCTATTTGAATCAAAATCACAATTTTCAAAGTATACTTACAAAGAAAAGTAATTTTCTCATTAATTAGACTAGATACAATTTATCTTTTTGTCAAAAAAATCTAATAACACTATATCTATAAAATATAGAGATCTACAAAAAAACTAAGATGGGTTCAGTTAGAGAAGAGAAAAAGGGCCATTGTCAATGGATATGCTACCAACAAATTCCTTATAAAGTATGGTGCCATCCAGAACATCCACAACATCTTTTGATAACTAGTTAGCTTCACCATTTAAATCTCTATATATGTGAGTGAAGGATAAAAGGACGAAGGAGTGCTTCAAATCCAATATTCTTCGTTTCCATGATGATAAATGAAGAGCTTCCAAGTCATAATGTAACATGCCCGAAATCCCCAAGTAATTTGAGGGAGATGGGTTTCTTTTTTTTAACTTTGTCCACACAAACCCAAAATGTTAGTACATTTTATTTACATGACTTGATAGATCATTCCTAAGATAAATTTCTATTATTTCCAGTATCCTTTATCATGGAATTTTTTCAAACCTTTGACTAAAATAGGCCATGATATAACCTCTAAGAGATCCTTGTCTAATCTTTATCAAACACTTAACTTTTCAAATAATAACATATTCCTCACCTATTTAGCTATAAGTGTAAAGTCTTGTCAAATAATTATGTTTATCCTTTTAAAGCATCTTAGGAGTGTGGTTACAGCCTAACTATGATAATCCTTACATTATACTTCAAAAATCACATTATTACAATATACCATTAATTCATCATTCCTCAATATTTGCTTAAACTTATAAAACATCCATAGACAATACAGGGTAATTATCCAAGCTAAATGATATGAAATAAATATAATTTATTCATTAGATATTATGATCATTACAACAATATTATGAGCACCTCATAACCATGAAACTCAAAGTAAAGAGTTAAAGAACCTTGAATGAAATAAGGGAGCATTCATAGATGTTAGCATCATAGATTGTTGACATAACAATTATCCACAATGGAGGGCATTTCTTTTCGACCTTAATATTCATGTTAACTAAGGCTACTAAGCTAAAGGATCTTAAAAAGACCCTATGACATGCAAACTAGAAGAGTAAATACCTTAAGAACCTACATGGTTGATTATTTGAGTTATTGCTCATCTTTAAAGTCGGTGTCAAGTATGATGATTTTAGCGGCTAAGAATTTGATGATTGTCCTTAGCTAGCTACTCCTTTTGCTTGTTCTCATCACCTGCTAAAACAACTTTCAAACCCTAGGGCACCCTAATGAGTGCATTATACTTGGTTTCCATGATATCAATATGTAGTTGTTTGACCCTTTTCTCTATGTTTAAACGTTATTAGTGATTTACAGTAGGACAACAACAGTAATAAACTAATTAAAAAAATTAAAAACAGATCCGATAATTTACTTATTGTGAAGGACCTTCCTTATACTCAGAGATAACTTTTAGATCAAATCTTTCCTCTCAGAGGTAAGTCAATAAATGGAACAAATCATTGACCCTTACCTAAGGGTATGCACATACCTAAGAGATAGAGGTAAAGTGTTGAAGGATAGGTTTAGATAGATATTGTAGAAGGTACATCATCTACTGAGGGTACAATACATCACCAATACATTCAAGATCAACCCCAAAACATTAATTAGGATAGTCATCAAGAGCCCAACAATTAATGGCAGCCACAAAACCTTCACACTAGTGAAGAAAGCCTCAAAGTGGACCTTAGAAAGGTAATGTCATCCACGCAGTAGGCCCTAATAAATAGTGGTAACCTCAGGAAGATATTGTCTAGGCCCAAACATACTTCAACATGGTAGTGGAATCCCCAAGACAATCCACAACAACAAGTGGCATCCCCAAGATAGTCACCAACAACAAATGGCAATGAAGAACATTTGCCAACAACAAATGGCAGCGAAGAACAGTCTGCAACAACAAGTGTCATCCCCAAGACAGTTATCAACAACAAATGGCAGCCAAAAACAATCCACAACATTAAGTGGCAGCCTAAACATAGTCCAAACATGCAACAACACCCTCCACATAGGAAGCAACAACCTAAACACAGTAAAACAAATAACGACACCCTCCACACTAGTCAAAACAATCCACGACAGTCACAAAGAGGTAAGTGGCATTCACAAATCAATCCATGGTTCACACATGTGGAAGGACAAATGAGTGTACAATTGAAAACATAAAAAATGACATCAGTGATTTAGGGAAGCCCTAGAACAAGTGAACTTCCAAGCAAAAGGAATGACCTGTTGTAATATCCCTTAGAGATGGTAATGTTGTACAAGGGAATCCCCAAACCAAGTAAATGTTCAAGCAAGAAACAACTATGAAACCCTAGACATCACCCAAGAAATAGTACTGAAAACCCTAAATTAGAAATATAAAAAATTAGAGCTAAGTTTCTTCTTCAAGATTCTCTCATAATGAAGGCTAGGCTCAAATTTATAACCTTTCAATGACTTCTAGAAGGTTCTACCCTCTAATTCTTCATTGACTTAGGGTTACTCAAATAAGCTCAAGACGTCACCCCTTTTAGAAGATTCCACATTTAAAATATAAATTAATATTAGGACGTCTTAAGGTGAGGGTTACACATAAGACATAATGATGGGTAAGTTACCACACTCAAGAGGGGAGCTAGCACAAGGGACCAACAAGGGAGGGTTCAACATAATACTAAGCCAATCACAAGGCTAGCCACAAGTCAACAAAAGGTGTCACAACAAAGTGGGATGGCAACCCTTTTACGCATAAGACCAAAGGTGTAACAACAAGGTGGGATGACAACCCTTTTTGCATAAGACCAAAGGTGTAACAATAAGGTGGGAAGACAACGCTTTATACAAGTGTTCCATACAATAACTAGAAGTTCACCATCACCATATCAGGAAGGTTCACACTGGATGATGTGATCCTTTGGTCCTCATATTTGCTCCTAAGGTCAAGTGTTAGTGACTCCATTAAGGGGTGGACGGTCCCTTGTTGAAACAACCTAGCTCATTGTGTGCATGCTTTTGGATTTGCATTGTGTAGAAATTTAGAAGTGACCATAAGATTGCACATAGTGACTGAACACTGTGGAAACATTCACATGCAAATTCATTGTGGGTTGTTTTTGCATAAAAAACAAACCCTAAATTGAAAAGTGGTGCTATCAGTAGCACCATTTGGGGTGGGATAAAATTACAATTTTTTGGAAATCGTGGTCAGTGATAGTGCAATCGAAACCCTAAATCAATCCTCGAATCGAAAAGTGGTGCTATTGGAAACACCCTTCTATGGGGAGTTTAAAACTACAATTTTTTAGATATCCTAACTGAAGTCGCCACAATCAAAACGCTAAATCAACCCCAAACGAAAAAGTGGTGCCACAAGTAACACTCTTTTTTTCATCAAGTTACATTCACATTTATTTTGAAACCATGCATTGTATGAAAAAAATATATTCTTTTAAATAACTTAAAAAAACTAATTTTAATTAAAAGAATATAATTTTTTTATAAAACATAGAAAATAGATAAATTAGAAAAACCTTTTTTAAAATACATTTAGGAAAAATAAAATGTACACCTTTTTAAATAAATTTGAAATTAAAAAAAATCATACATATTTAAAAAATAAAAATAAAAATTACAAATTATAAAAAAATAAAAATAATAAAAAATTTTAAAAAAATATTATAAAAAATATATATATTTAAAAAAAAACTAAAACTAATAAAAAAAATACAAAAATCTTATAGAAAAAACATTAAAAACTAAAGAAAAATATTTAAGATTTTTTTTTTTAAAATACAAAATTTAAACCAATTAAAAAAAATTCTAAATTTAGTTGGAATCGAATATTGGGATATTACAAAGGGCAATAGCTATCCATTGAGCTGCAGAGCATTTAATGCGGTTGCAATAAGCTTGATGATCATTGGATCTTGAGCTGCTCAAGATCCAACGGTCAACAAGCCTGCTGCAGCCACATTAAATGCTCTGTAGCTCAATGGACAGCTCTTGCTGAGAGGCGAAACACTAACAAGGTATTCTAATTAGGCATTAAAAACTTAACAAACCTATGTATGTGTATCCACCTTCATTTTCTCATTTGTGTGCTAGTAGTTGATACTAACCACTGAATAATACGTTCTCTTTTGATTTTCTATTGACTATAGTTTTCTTGAGTTGAAGAATAGAGTAAGGCCTTTGTCTTCATACAACCATAGGCACCCTTGCTTGATGGGATTGGACATGTATGATAAATTGAGGCAGTAGGTAGCAGTGTTGGATGATGGATGATGCAGGTTAGATGTTGGATGCCATGTTGAATTATTTAGCATTGCAAGAATTTTATTTATATTGACTTAGATTACTCGGGTTAACTATTATGTTTGGAAGTAAACCCAAGGGGTTGAGCATTAAAACAAGATTTGGTAGACTTAAATGGAATGTATTGCACATTTGGGTCTACTTGTAAGAGTGAACAAGGAGTTCTAAGGTTCTAATTCTAGGTATGACACTATGAACAATGGTTGGGACACTAATAGTGTCATTTGTTGAAAGGACATGATTTACAAGAAGTATATCCATCGATACTTGAAGGGTTAGTTTGTAAAAGTGTTGTCGAAAATGGGCAGTAATTCCTTGGATCATTTGTACTTTTGTAAAACAAGTTGTAGGTAGTGATTGAACTCCCTTGTTTTATTTTTGTCACATTTTTCATAATAATAAGTTAATACATCCACCTTGGGTGCCACTCATACTTATGTTTTGTGGTCTATTTACTTATATGAAGGATAATGCTCATTGCTATGTCCTTTTAGGTTAAGTATTGATGAATATTGGCTGAGTACTAAAAGTATTGTTGAGATGTTTTTTAAGCCATGTTTGGACATGTGCCTAGTTAGAAGAACTTGGACGTAGATCTAACAAGTTGTATAACTTGGTTTATGATGGGTTTAAGAACCAAATTGTCAAATTTTACATTTATTATTTGTGCAATAAACCACTAACTTGGAGTCTCCAAAGATTTACAAGTTTTTAAACCTTTTTCCATTGTTATATTTAAAATGAGCCACATTGCAAAGAGTTCAACATGATTTATAGTGCCTTACCCTATTTCTAATTTTAATTTGAACCGATAAGAATGATTCCAAAACAAAAAAAGCACCAACCCCATAAAAACTTGGAGACCCTTGATATGCTCCATCAAAGTATCCTCATGCCTGATCATATTTAATATTTTCTTTCAAAATTCTAACATCCTTTTCTTTTTATCAAATCCAACAACCATCAGAAGCACTCTTGGTTTTATTAGCCACCTAAGCTTGGCTCAGGTCTACACCTTGAAAGATAATTTTGTTCCTAGAAATACAAATACCTGTAACCATAAACAAGGAAAACCCTTGAAATATTTTTCATATTTGTGTAAAATCCTAGAGACAGAGTACTCAATAAAAGTCCTCTAATCCCACTAATTGTTTCCACTTGAGATCTAAATGGTTTCCAACTAGATTGTTGTAGTAAAAATATAGGAAACAAATATATGATCAACATTTTCCTTATTTTCTTTGCATAAAATGCATTTCCCTATACCCTTGAGGTTTCACTTTTGGCAATTATCCTATGTCAATATTTTATTTCCTAATGTTGTCACAGTATGGACTCAATTTACTTGATACGTAAGTCATTTTTCCTCATGGAAATTCATAATGTATCCTCCCCATTCCATTGTTCAACAACCAGAGATCATTTTCCAGCATGCTATGCATTCCCAATAGTGAAATTTCCAGAAATTGCAACTTGGAAAAAACCCATGTTTTGAAGTGGGAAAAATGCCCATAAATTCATGTGAGGAATGAAATCCAATGGGGAATCCATAGATATGAACCCCAAGGAAAGATTGAGAGTGTCAAAAGTCCGAAAATCCATGGGAAAACCCATATTTGGAAGCCCGGAAGTGGAATTCCATGATTGACAGTCGCGTGCCCAAAAATTGGAAAAATCTAAGCATGGGATGAAGCAGGAGTGATATCAGAGGTTGGAATTTCTTGATAAACCCAGTGAAGGAAATAATCTTTGAGGATTTAGAATCTTGGAACTTTCTATGCCCACCCTGAAGATCATTGGAGGGAAGGAGCTCCTGAGGAACTATGTAGCATAGAAGAGGAGCTTCCTTGTGTTGGGTGTGGTAGGTAATGTGTGTACCAAAGCTATTAGAATTCAAATTGAGATGCATGTAGCTATGTGGTTGAGCTCACTAGATGATTTATATCCTTCCATGCCTCCCTACTTTCTTGACAAACCCAATTGTGTGTTGGCTAAGCATAAGTACTTGTACTTATGGTTGTGAGTGAGCATGACTAGTTCCTCCTTAGTGGATACACAACCCAGCTCAAGGGTGGTCTCTCAACTGAAAGAATATATGTTGAACAGGGACCTATGCTTGGGTGGATTATTTCTCTTCCATAGCTAGTTTCTTGGTCAATTACAATTAAAAGATAAGTGTTTCTAATTCCTCTCATTATGCTTACTTAATTATGTTTTATGAATGACTATTAATTGAGTTAAATTGAATGAATAGACTTGGCATGAATTGTTCAAGTAGATGCCTATAAATAGCATGAAAATGATTTTATTGTTGTGCATGGTTTAGTGTTCTTCCTTTGATGAACATGATGGTACTTTCATGATGTATGTGTGCATTAATAACGTTTAATTTTGTTGTGTATGATTAAGATGAATTTCCACATGCATTTAGATGTTAAGAATTCTGTAATATGGTTGTGGGGAGAAATTTGGCACCCCACGTATCGTTCATGTCTCCTTCCATGGTCTGAATTGATGGGAGGGGACGTGACAGAGTGATATCGGAACATACAATTGCAGCACTAGGGTTGTTTGCGCCGAGATCTACATTAACAGGTAGCGAACCGGAAATACATAAGGTGTGTTTACGAATGTTTGGTAGTTTGTGGGTTAAATAATGGAAAAAAATCAAAGTACTCATATATTTCAAATTACCATAGTGTTGCATAGAGAATGTTGATAACTTTCCAGTGACACCCATTTTGTCAAAAACAGATTTTGGACATGAAATATATCGACATGAGAAGTTGGCAATAATAGAGGCATATTGCCGAATTCTGACTTTCAACATCAGAACCAGAAGGTCGAGAGGTTCGAATTATTTCTATTTGAATAGTTTCGAGGTTTTGATTCCAAAGTGTCGACATCAAAAACGATAGGTTCTTCATGGATGGATCACAATGTTTATGTCAACTTCTGACTCCTGACGTACGGAAGGTAGTTGACGGAGTCAAAAATTCAGGGTGGTCTTATTTGAGGTCATTAATTAGTGTTGACTTTCGACTCCCGACATATGGAAGGTAGTGTTAATATTTTATAAGTCGATGTATTTCTATTTGGGATCGTTTTGTACTTAGGACTTATGACCCCCAACGTACGGAAAGAAGTGGTCCAAGTCGAAAGGTCGAGAAGGAATTGTGGAGGAATTGTTTTTCACTTCCAATTTTTTACCCTTAATGTATGGAAGGTAAAATTCATAGTCGATAAGTTGGAAATGAATCATATTAAATCAACTGTGTGTTCCTATTTCCAGTTTTCGATCAAAAAATTTGGAAGGGCTTGGAAAAAATCAAGATTGACACGTCGAGACTAAAATAAATAAATAGTATAGAGCCTGAAAAATATTTTGGCCATAGCAGGATAATTTTAAATTGGAATCATATGAAACCTAAGGCATTTGAACACCATTAACGAAGGTCACAAAATAACCAGTGAGAGCCCCAAGCTCGTCCTGCTTTGATTTGCCCGAAATTTTGAATTATTCACATTCAAATATTAGTTTCCCGATGCCTAATGAGAGCTCGGTTTGGGAAGAAATTGTTATGGCATGGCAATGGAGCAGGAACATAGCTAAATATGGAATCTTGGAGACAAATTCCAGATGGTGTGAAACCGAGATGTGAAAAAAATCCAAAAAGTACTAATCTAGAGCACTTTTTGGGGATTTTGAAAAGCTCAGCGGAGTTAGAAATGACCCTAGTTGTCAAAACCAAGAACTTGAAATTTCATCTACTCATCAAAACATACAACTTCCATTAGACAATTTTTTTCCATAAATGCTTTGTTTGGGAGATAGCCAAATTTGGGTGAATTTGGAATTTGTGAAAAAGTGAAAAAGTCAAAAGTAGTCAAACCCAAAATTTTATAGTGGACGGCTAGAAGATCAGATTAGAGATATGAAAATTTTCGAGTAACCATTGTTACATATATGAACGTCTCCTGTTAGAAAAAATTTCCCAATTCTCTCTAGATTTACTTCTTAAAGAAATCGAACTTGGCCTTCGAGGCTAATTACGACCGTGGGAAAAAGTGCAAAATTGGGAAAAATTGACATTTTTGAAGTAATGTAAATTCCATATCAGAATTTTGAATGGAGAAGGAGGATAGGCGTTGGAAATATTATCCAGAGGGGAACAATGGTGCACAATTAGAATCTGAATGAGGAATTATGATGTCTTTTAAGTATTAGGACAGAAAAGTGCATGTGACCTTCTTTTGACAAAAATTGTCAATTAAAGGCAGCTTTCATAAATGCATAAATGGAACAGAGGATATGATAACTCTGTGAATAATACATGAGATTGATTATATTAAAAATAACATCTTTTGTGCGTCATTTTATATATTACTAATATGTCTAATAAATATCTATAGGATACATAATGTTTGTAGTTGATAAGATTTGAACAGTGGTAGCAGAGGGAAAGAGTCTCCTAGGGAAAATGGTGACCATGAATGATGATTAGGACCCTTATGAACATGATGATGATGTATTTAGGATAAAATATGTAAGAATTCAATGCAGAGACTGGTTCAAATGGGAGAAGATAACAAATCACTCCTCAGAATTTGGTTCAAACCATGATAAGTTTCAATGAAAGATTGATAAAGGCTCAGGAAGAGTAGAAACAAATCAATGCTGTTATTTTGCAGAGACTCATTGATATGAAGTAGAGGATAAACCTTGGGTTAAATACAAGTGGTATAGGCCAAGAAGGAAGAAATTTATAGGTTTGCTCTAGAGGCCACTCTAGGAAGACGACTCCAAGACCAAGAAAGAGTTTTATGAGTAAAAAGTGTAGAACAACCTCCTCAAGATATTATTCTGGAAGTTCATGTGACCCCAAATGTTCTCAAAGTATCCCAAGATGTACTTCCAGTAGGTTTGAAGGAAGAAGGAAATCCAAAGGGATTCCACAAGGATAATTTAGGAAGGAAAGGCCTCCCACATTTGATGGGGAAAGTAGGATGAGTCAAGATCCAGAGGCATGGATTCTTGGGATGAAGAAATATTTTAGGATTCATGACTACTCAAGAAATGAAAAGGATAGAATTTCCATTTACAATCTAAATGGAAGAGCTTCAATTTGGTGGGAGCACCTCGTGCAAGTCAAAGGAAGTAAGGAAAGAAGGATCGTCTTGGAGTGATTTAAGAAGTATTCCAAGGAAAAATACCTTTTTGTTAGGTATTATGATAACAAGAGGAAGGACTTAAATTAACTAAATTTGGGACAAAATTCTATGGAAGGACATGTCCACAAGTTCTTGAAATTGTTGAGGTATGTGGATTACATCAAAGATGAAAGGGTGAAATTCCAATGCTTCCTTGGAAATCTGCCCCAAAATTTCAGAGATAAGAGTGAATTTGTTAATCCACCAACCCTTGATAAATCCATTGGGATGGAAATGCATTTCTATGAGCATATCAAAGGAAAATCAAATGTTCATCATGTAATGTCCTCTTCTAATTAATCACCCAGAGACACCCTTTAACCTATTTAATTCTTGTAGGTTCAAGAAGGTATTGTTAAAAAGGGAATTGGATGAGGACTAATGGTACCGGGAGCTAATAAGAACATCACTTCAGTATTATTATGTCATCAGTAAATTAAAGAAGGCCATCAAAGTAGTTATCAACAAGCATGTGGGGCATGCAGGCCGTAATTCACCTTGCATGTGATACTAAGCAATTAGATTGCA
This sequence comes from Pseudotsuga menziesii, assembly GCA_001517045.1. NCBI lineage: Eukaryota > Viridiplantae > Streptophyta > Pinopsida > Pinales > Pinaceae > Pseudotsuga > Pseudotsuga menziesii. The sequence continues at coordinate 227,775 of LPNX010881512.1, read as the reverse complement.
TGCATGCATAGTTAAGTCATGCAAATCTCAACGCTCTAAAATAAAGGTGAGTCAAACCAAAAAGGAATCCAATTTTATTATTCACTTTTGAGATTGATTTCGATATCTCGGCAGCAGCAGTAGAAACTAGTTGGGGTTGAGGGCATGATTCCCTAATAAGCAAGTGTTTTTAGTAGAGAAACTTATCTTCCCTAATAACTTTCAAATATAGATCATCAGATTCTATCACAGCTATTAAAACTTATCCATCAATACTAAGAGTAGCGGCAGATTAGAGATCCAACAACAACATAAAGAAAACATGTCTCACTGGGTAACAATTCGCTAGCGCAGAGAGTCCTCGTTTCTTCTTCATGTATGTTCCATTCTCTTCATAAAGGTCATATTACTATATCTGGTGATTATCAGGGCATCTCTTGCACATTCCAAGAAGATAAAAGAAAAGTCGTGTTGGATAAGAGGGCGCTCCCTATTCTAGAGAAGAAACTCGCTAGTGTCTTAAAAGGTCATAGAAAATCTACATGTGTTCATCAAAATCCTCGGGAGATCCATACTACCCTATATAGAAAGTTTTGGCATTATTCTCCAAGTATTTTGGAAACTACGAAAATATTATCATCAAAAGAGGACGTTTTTCCTTGCATGAGAGAATCAACTAGAGAAGGCATCATGTTTTGGGTGTTGTAGTGGATGCATGGTAGGCATGTCCTTCCTATATTGATCAAGAACACAAGATATATTTAGTGGTAGGTCCTTATAGTTATTTGAATCAAATTTATTATAAAATTTAGTTTTTGTCATATGTGGGATTAGTGCACCATCTAGGATTTGCATGCAATTTAGGTTTTAAGGGTTAAATAAAATTCACTCTTAACCAAACCAAAAAATACCTCAACCACATCAGTGAAAAGATACAAAATATCAGTTTGGGATATTACAGTGGTGTCAAAGCATGTTCCTCGCTAGTTGTGGCCTTGAACATTAACAATAGATGACTCAGGAAGACACTACTTTTGAGACATATAGAAGAAGAAGGGGCAGGTACACAGAAGATACAGATCTAGAAGAAATCAACCTAGAGGATACATAATTAGAGGATATGACAGATTCACTTGCTTATAAGGGAAAAGGAACCTCAGAAGAGGAGGATATGATGGAATTCCATAGCCTCTCTAGTGGTTTAAATGACTTGTCCAAAGGAAAAAAATAAATGTTACATGCAATAAATAGGTTGGTTGATAAACTAGGGCAAGATCAGAACAAGCTATAGGTCACATGAGGAGACAAGGTATCCACCAATAACAATGGGAGACATGAATATACTACTATGTCGAATACTCCTCACATATACAACAAGTCTTCCAGACCTACCATGCCTCGATTTTTAGAGAATCCCACTGCAGGACCAATTATACCAGTAGAGTCGGAGGAGCTATTTTGGGGCCTATCTAGAAGAGTATAGGGAACTTGGAGATGAATTTCACTCAACCATGACCTTCTCATATTTTTGCAATATGAAAAGTAGGCACATGCCAAAAGGATTCAACATATCATATAGTCATAACTTTGAGCTACGACGCACAATTAAGAAACTAACTATCACCATCTTTGATGGGACATCCAGTTGTTCAGCTAGAATTTAGGTACAAAAGTTGGACACCTACTTCCAACTTAACCCCATGACAAAGACAAATGAAATCAAGTTGGCTACCTTACAATTAGACGGGGAATCCTATGAGGAATTGTACCATGGATTGGTGACATTGGGTCACAACACTATAACTACATATAGTGACTTCACACAGAGGCTCATGGAGCATTTTGATAAGAAGGACCTAGAGATTCATTTCAGGGAACTAGCCTAGCTAAAGCAGAAAGGTTGTGCAGATACCTTCATATCTGAGTTCTAGAGAGTTGCAGTTATGGTATCTGACATATCAGAGAGTCAGCTGATTATGCTATTTACAGAGGCACTATCAGAGCCACTCCATGGATGGGTGAAGGCTTATAGGCCAATTACTCTGCAAGATGCTATCAATAGGACTCGGGACCTACAAGATTTTGTCCCCAAGAACAAGTCTCCACAAAAACCTACCAATCCGATGGAAAAGAAGGAAAATATAGTTCCACCGAAGGAATGGTTGGACGAGGACATCCAATGAGATTTGAGAAGGAAGAACTTATGTTTCAATTGCAAAGAGCCTTGGGTACCAGGACATAGATGTACGGGTAAAGGGAAGGTACACATCATCGAAGTAATTTTAGATAGCAATGAGGAAGATGAATTGGAGCATAAACATGATGGAGAACTCCATAGTATAGAATTGGAACAATTGCCACAAAAACCAACTATTGATACCCTCACAGGATTCCACGCATTCCACACTATCAAGATCAGGGGAAGTTTCTAGGGACAAAGATCCATTTATCTGATTGATGGTGGGGCCACCCACAACTTTATAGATTCCTCTTGGGCAGAGAGGAAAATAATTCCCACTGAGGACTTTGAGGGATTTACCATTATCATGGCTAGAAATCACAAGATGAACTGTACACAGAGGATACCTCAGTTACATGTACAACTTGGAAATTATACATTGGTCAATGAAGTTTATGTGGTAGATGTTCCCAACACAAGCATTTTGTCGGGAATATAATGGTTTTACTCAATTGGGAAATACTCAACAAATTACCAAACATCATAAATGGAGTTCCTGAAACCATATGGAAAAAGGGTGGTCCTCAAGGGAATTCCCAATGAAGCTTCAGTTTTAGCCACAACAAAAGGGATGACCACCATATTTAGGCATGAAGACAAGACTCACATGAGAAAATAGCCAACTCCAACACAAGAGAATTCGAGAAAGGGCCTGTGGTATGAGAAGGGATTTCTGGGTAGATATTGAAACAAAGGTATGATGCACACCAGAGAACTAGGATGAGGACCCAAATATAGGATGTTCAATCCTCACAGGTACCAAGGAAGATATAAGGAGAGAATACAGAGTAGAGGTGAGAAGAAACATAAATTAGAAGAAAAAGAAGAGCCACCTCACAATGGAATGAACCGGTTCATGAAAATGAACAAGAAGAAATAGGGACAGATGGTTTGGTATATTGGTTGGAGATTTCTTGAGGACAAGCAATTTAGAGTGGGGATAATTGTAATGTCCTCTTCTAATTAATCACCCAAATACACTCGTTAACCTATTTAATTCCCATAGGTTCGAGCAAGTATTAATAAAAAGGGAATTTTCGAGGACTAATGGTACTTGGAGATAAAAATAACATCACTTTAGTATTATTATGTAATCATTAAAATAAAGAAGGCCATTAGAGTAGTTATCAATGAGTATATGGGGCATGCAGGACTTAATTCACCTTGCATGTGATACAAATAAATTAGGTTGCATGCATGCAAATTTAAGTCATGCAAACCTCAACGTTATAAAATAAAGGTTATTCGAAACAAAAAGGCATCCAAGTTTATTATTCACTTTTGAGATTGATTTTGAGAGCTCGGCAGTAGCAGCAACAGCAAGTTGGGTTTGAGGGTGTTAGTCCCTAGTTAGCAAGTGTTTTCAGAAGAGAAACTTATCTACCCCAATCACTTTTAGAGATATATAATCCAGGTCTATCACATCTATTCAAAGTTATCCATCAATACTAAGAGAAACAACAAATGAAGAATGTGAAGATCAGAGATCCAGCAGCAGCATAAAGAAAATGTGTCTCACTGGGAAACAATTTGTTATAAGGTAGAGATTCCTCATTACTTCCATGTGTCTCTTCCATTCTCTTTGAAAGGGCCATATTACTATATTTGGTGATTATTAGGGCATCTCTTGCACATTCCAAGAACATACAAGCAAATTCATGTTGGAGAAGAGGGTATTCCCTATTCTAGAGAACAAATTTGTTAGTGTGCTAAAATGTATCAAAAAGTATGCATGTATTCATCAAAATCCTCAGGAGATCCATACTACCCCATCTAAAATAATTTGGCACTATTGTCCAGGTATTTTGGTAGCTACGAAAAGATTATCATCAAAAGAGAACATGTTTCCCTGCATAGGCGAATCAACTGGAGCATGCAAAATGTTTTGGGTGTTGTATTGGATGCATGGCATGCATGTCCTTCCTATATTGATCAAGCACACAAGATATAATTATCGGTATGTACCTATATTTATTTGAAGTATCTTTATTCTGAAACTGAGTTTTTTTCATATGTGGGATTAGTGCATTATCTGGGATTTACATGTAATTTAAGTTTTAAAGGTTAAATAAAAATCACTCTAAACCAAACCAACAAATACCTCAACCACATCAGTGAAAAGATACAAAATATCAGTTTGGTATATTACACCTCTAGTATGGAAGGAAAATCCAAAAGGGAGGTTTGACCAAAGAAGAAGTGGATTCAAGCCATCATTTAAAAATCATCTAAGAAATTTCCATCAAGGCCAATAATCACGAAGTAGAACTAAGCTCGTACTAGTAGCATAAAAAAATACCAAAGGGACTGCTTTAGTGTTGGGGATGTGGCAAATCCCACATGATTAAGGATTTTCCACATCAGAAAGAGAACCCTCGAGGTTGGCACAACTTAGAAGTAGAAATTGCGGTGGAGGATATGGCAAGAGAAACTCCCCAAATTTATGTAGTGTTGGATAACCATTAAGCCTTACAATCAATCAGCAGTAGTGGAATTTGGAGGTGAGATTGCTAAGAAATCTATTTATGTTTGTATTGATTTGTGTTCTTCTCATAGTTATGTTTCTCCAAAAGTGGTTGAAAATCGTTCTCTTGCAAAGTCGTAGTTAGTTCAATTAGCCACTGGAACAAAAAGAAAAGTGAGTGAAGTAGTGATGGAATTCCCCATAGAGTTGAATGGAATCCACCAAAGAAAAAATTTAAGTGTCCTACCATTAGGGTCCTATGATGCTCTTATTGGCATGAATTGGTTGGAAATGCATACAACCAAGGTAGTTTGTTATGAAAAATTTCTTGAATTCCTTGATGAAGAAGGAAGGTTGAGGTCGGTAAGAGCAATTCCCAAGCAAGTTTTAGTAAGGCAGATTTTATCTTTACAAATAAGAAAGTTTTACAAGAATGGTTTTCAATTATATGCATCCCATATAATAGACTCTCTAGAAAACAAAGGCCCAAAGATAGAAGATTATCCATTGTTGTAAGAGTTCAAAAATGTGTTTCCAAATAAAGCGACGATACTGCCACCAAAAAGAGACATTGATTTTACCATCGATCTTGTTCCAGGGGAAGCGTTACTTTCCAAAACTCCTTATAAAATGAGCACGCAAGAATTGGTAGAGTTAAAGATGGAGATACATAAATTAATGGACAAAAAGTATATAATACCAAGTGTATCTCCTTGGGGAGCACTAGTATTATTTGTCAAGAAGAAGGATGAAAATTTAAGGTTGTGTATTGATTATAGGAAGCTAAATAAAGTGACAATCAAGAATAAGTACCCATTACCCAAAATTGATGATTTGTTTGATCAAATGAAGGAAGCCAAAGTGTTTTCAAAAATTGACTTGAGGTCCGGTTATCATAAAGTGAGGAAAAAAGAGGAATACATTCACAAGACAAATTCTGGACAAGATATGGCCATTATGAGTTGATAGTGGTGCCATTTGGTATTACCAATGCACCTATCGCATTCACATGCCTCATGAAAAGCGTCTTTAACAAGAATTTGGATAAATTTGTGTTGGTGTTATTGGATGGCATTCTTGTTTATTCAAGGAATGAAGAAGAGCATGAGGAAAATAGAAGAATGGTGTTGCAAGTTCTTAGAGAGCACCAATTGTATGCAAAGCTAAGCAACTGTGGATTTTACCAAAGAAAGGTACAATATTTGGGTCATAGTATCTTAGAAGAAGGAAGTGTAGTGCATCCGAAAAATATTGAAGCCAAAATGGATTGGCCTACTCCAAAGAATGTTACTGATGTTAAATCTTTTATGGATCTTGTAGGATACTATAAAAGGTTCATTGAAGGATTATCCAATATCTCTTATCCAAATACATCGCTACATAGGAAGAATGCAATGTTTGTATGGTCTGAAAAATGTGAAGAATGCTTTCAGTAGTTGAAGAAGTTGCTTACCAACGCTCTTATTTTGTAGACTGCAGATCCAAAGAAGGATTTTGTAGTGTGCATGGATGCTTGAATTGAAGGATTAGGTGGACTGATTATGCAAGAAGGATTTTTTATTTTCTATGAGTCAAGAAAATTAAAGGAGCATCAAAATAATTATGAAACTCATGATTTAGAATTAGCATCCATTGTACATGCTCTCAATATGTGGAGACATTATTTGTTGGGAAGAATATTCAAGCTTAGAACAGACCACATGAGTTTAAAGTATTTGTTTGACCAACCAAGCTTAAATGCCAGGAAAGCTAGATGGTTGGAATTTATATGTAAATTTGATTTTGAAATTAAGCATGTAAAGGGGAAAGAGAATAAGGTTGCATATGCCCTTAGCATAAAATTTCATGTAGCAGAAATAAGTGTATGCAAATTAGATTTGAGTACAAGAGTTCTTGAAGCCCAAAACAACAATGGAACCTACCTTCAAGTTAAAGAAAAATTGCAACAGGGAAAAGTAGATGAAAAGTGTGAAGGATACCAACTTAGAGAAGATGATCTTCTTGTTTATAAAGTAAGGTTGTACATTCTAAATTGTGTAGATTTAAAGAACCTAGTAATGGATGAAATTTATCAAATGCCATACTCTAGACACCCAGGGTATCAAAATACAATAATAGTAGCAAGAAAGCAATACTTTTGGCATGGAATGAAGACAAACATAGAAGAATACATTTCTCGGTGTCAAAAGTGCCAACAAGTCAAGGTAGAGTATCAACACCCAACAGGACTATTGTAGCCTTTTTCCATTCCAAAATGGAAGTGGGAAATAATTTCTATGGACTTTATAGCAGGTTTTCCAATGACAGTGAAGAATCATGACTCAATTGTGGTTTTGGTGGACAAGCTATCAAAAGAAACTTATTTGATTACATTCAAGTCCACTCATAAAGCCAGTGACATAGTGAATATATTCATGAAGGAAATATTCATATTGCATGGATTGCCTAAGGAAAAAGCTTCAAATTGAGACACAAAGTTCACATCAAAATTTTGGAAAGAGTTAATTCTGGAGTTGGGAACACAATTGAATTTTAGTACAACATATCATGCTCAAACATATGGTCAAACAGAGAGGGTGAATCAAGTTCGTGAATACATGTTGAGGATGTAAGTGATGGATAAACCATCCAAGTGGGAGGATTACCTACACTTGGTAGAACTTGAATACAATAATGGACATCAAGCATAATTGGGAATGAGTCCATTTGAAGCATTGTATGGCGAGGGATGCAAAACTCTAGTGAATTGGGATAGTCTAGTGAACAGAGTAGTGCTTGAGTTAGAAATACTCAAGGAAATGGAACAAGAAATTGTTATGATCATGCAGAATTTAAAGGCATCCCAGGACATGCAGAATAGTTATGCGTATTTGAAAAGAGTGCACAATGAATTTAAAATTGGGGATCATGTTTATTTACGAGTAAATCCAAGGAATTTTTTTCTAAAGTTGAGAATTTGTGTCAAGATGGAACCAAGATATTGTGGGCCTTTTGAAGTCCTTGATAGGATAGGACCAGTTGCATATAGGATTGCATTTCCTGCTAATATGAGAACTCATAATGTTTTCTATGTTTCTTTGCCTAAGGAGTATGTGCATGATCCTGATCACATAATTGATTGGAATGTGATACAGGTGGAACATTCCAAGTGGAACCTATGCGAATCCATGACATGAAGGTGGCATTGCTCTGACATCGAGCCATCAGATAGGAAAAGGTGCAATGGAAGCACCTTGGGCCCGATGAGGCTACATGGGAGTTAGAGGATTCCATGAAAGGGGCATACCCATTTTTGCTCTAGTTTTGAGAACATAGAGGATGGTGTTGTTCTAAGGGGGAGGGGAATGTAATACCCCCATTTTGACCCTTAGAACGTATTGTATTTATATGTGAATATTGTGTATATGCGTTGTATGACTCCTAGCGTGGAGCTCAAGTCCAAGGCCCCGCTAGTGAGTACTTGGGTTTTAAAAGCACTGGTATTTATGTTTTGATAGGCATGTGCTAGTAAGCCATGGAAAATTGTATATGCATGTAAATATTTTTTATACAAACAAAAATTCCAAGAGATGGCTATGGAAGCAACTAAAATGAGGGGGGCATGTGTATCCACTAGGGAGAGGTGATGAGGTTGTGGGATTGAACCATGTGTTTACAATTGTCATCTTGAGAATCCATCTTGACTTCCTTGCTGACATTTATTTTTGTTATAAGATGGTAGCTGAGAAATTGGATCATGAAATTAATGGAGAATGGGAAACCCGGAATTTCGTATGGTTGAGTATGGGCTTAGTTTACTTAAACTATAAGTCAGTTTTCCTCATGGAAATTCGTAATCCATCCTCCCCATTCCATTGTTGAACAACTAGAGATCATTTTACAACATGCTATGCATTCCCAACAGTAAAATTTGCAGAAACTGCAACTTGGAAAGAACCCACATTTTGAAGTGCCAAAAACATCTAGAAATTCATGTGAGGAGTGAAATCCAATGGGGAATCCATAGATGTGAACCACAAGGAAAATTTGAGTGTCAAAAGTCCAAAATCCATGGGAAACCCCTAATTTGGAAGCTTGAAAGTGGAATTTCGTGATTGACAGCCACATGCCCATAAATTGGAAAAATATAAGAGTGGGTTGAAGCAGGAGTGAGATCAACAGTTGGAGTTTCCTGATAAACCCAGTGAAGAAAAGAATCTCCTAGGATTTAGTAGCTTGGACCTTTCTATGCCCACCCTGAAGAACATTGGATGGAAGGAGATCCCAAGGGACTGTGTAGTAGAGAAGGGGACTTTTCTTGTGTTGGGTGTGGTAGGTAATGTGGGTGCCAAGGTTGTTTCAAGTCAAATTGAGATGCTTGTACCTCTGTGGTTGATCCCACTAGATTAGTTATCCCCTTCCATGCCTCCTTAATTGCTTGAAAAACCTAGTTGTGTGTTGGATTAGCATGAGTGCTTGTACCTATGGTTGTGAGTGAGCTTGTGTAGTTCCTCCTTAGTGGATGCACAACCTAGCTCGGGGGTGGTCTCTCAACTGAAAGAATATAAGTTGGATAGAGACCTACGGTTGGGTGGAACATTGCTCTTTTATAGCCAGTTTCTTAGTTAATTACAATTAAAAGATAAGTGTTTCTACTACTTTTGATTATGCTTACTTTATGTGGTATGAATTACTGTTAATTGTGTTAAACTGAATGAAGAAAATTAGCATGAATTGTTCAATTAGATGCCTGTAAATAGCATAAAATGATTTTATTTTTGTGCATGGTTTATTGTTATGCCTGTGGTGAACATGCTAGTAATTGCATGTTGTGTGTGTGCATTGATAAGGTTTAGTTATGTTGTGTATGCTTAATATGAATTTGCACATGCATTTATATGTTAATAATTTTGTAATATGGCCGTGGGGGCGAAATTTGGCACCCCAAATATCATTCATGCGTCCCTCTGTGGTTTGGATTGATGGGAGGGGACGTGACACATAGGAGTGGACCGGGAAGCTTTACACAATATCAAGATGAAGAATTATTGTCCTTGGTTCTTAATTAGATTTGGTTAAGGCTTATGACCGAGTGGATTGAGGTTTTCTCTGGATGGTACTCTTGCAGATTGGACTTAGTTTAGAGGCTACTAACTGGATTATGGTGTGCATGGTCTTTGCTAGCTATGTTGTTCTCAATGGTGAACCTTCGTGATTTTTTAAAGGTACTATGGGGATGTGCTAGGGATGTCCCCTATCGCCATTGTTATTTATTCTTATCATTAAAGAGCTAAGTCTTCTTATTGAAGCTCACAAATTGGAGGGTCAATTAAAATGGGTGAAGGTTTCGACTTTTGTGAGGCTCACACATCTACTTTTTGTAGATGATGTTATGTTATTTGGTGTTGGTCAGGTGCATTGGTGGCTAATTTACAAAGAAATCCTCGACTCTTTTTATAGGTCTATGAGCATGGTTATCAAGGATTCTAAATATATTTTCCTTCCAGCATGATGTTGAGGTGGATACTCTTCTACATATTAGACAATTCTTGCCTCTACAAGCGAACTTGCTGGAAGAGGGTACTAGATATTTGGGCTTTTTTATCAAACCAAATAATTATTCAGCAGGGGATTTGCAGTGGTTACTTAAGAGATTTAACAATATGATTAATCATTGGTAAGTGTGGTGGATCTCATTGGGGGGTCATTTAATTTTAGTGAATTTTGTTATGGTAAATATCCCATTATATTGGCTCTCACTTTGTAAGATCTCGAGATTTGTTATACCAGGGATTAGATGTAGCGTATTCAGATTCATCTGGTCTAGATCATAGGTTAAGTCTAAATTCCACCTCGTGAATTGGGATTCATCATCAAGACCCAAGTCTCTGGGAGGATGCGAGATTAAAAAAAATTCTTTATTTTCCCATAGAGTGAGGTGATTGTTGGAAAATTTCTAAAGCATACATTGGTTTTACAATGGATTTGATCGGATAATAAGTTTGTTAAAGGGTATTTTAATATGTGGAACATTTTGGTCTCATCCTTTCATATTATGGGGAATGGTTATCCTGGAGATCAATCTATGGGCCCTTGATCAGGGTTTTGGTTGACTTGAGTGTGGGGCAACCGTCTCTTTTTAGTTTGTCTCATGAAATTATGTTGATCCTTGGCAACTTGGGGGTGATGCATTTGAATCAATTGGATATCCCATATGTATTGTCTCCAATGGGCACAAGATGGATGTTTGATAACCAATTGGGACTGTTGGAGACATTTACCATCATACACACTCTTTTGGTCAAATTGGCCTAGTTAAACCACTATCCTAAGTTTAATTGACATCAGTGGAGCATTAATTTCCATCATCCAGTCACACCCACACCTACCTACAGTCAAGGAGGCTAAATTAGCCTTCTCCTACAGTCAAGGAGGCTAACTGGAGCACTCCGGGGGTGATCTGTGTGACATTAATGCACCTAATTGCTAACTGGTGGTTACAATCAGTTCAACCAGTCAGTTAAGGCACCTCCAGTCATTAAATATATTATTTAATGATTATTTATTATTATTTAATGATCTGGAGTCAACAAGGCGCCTCCACCAACTTCTGATGGTCAGTTCAGCTTCAGTTAACCTCATTAGGGTTCATTGGAGTCATGGAGCACTAGCACTTGATGGTTGGCTTGCTATGACATGTGTCTGATCTCCTTCAGTTGAGATTCAGTCATTTATTGCACTTCGAATTCAGTTAGGGTTTGGTGAGTCAATTAGGGTTCTGGTCAAGTGGTTAACTGAGTGTGATTGAATGGCTAAGAGTCAGTTAAGCTAGACTCACTCACTGAATTCGATTTGTCTCCTTAGGTATTCAAATTCTTCATGGAGTTAAGCCATTGCTTAGCATTGGTATTGTAACCCTTTATTGTTTATTAAATATACAGAGAGGAAACCAATTCTGGTTCCGATAATTTCCAATTCATGAGTATTTGTTAATTATTCTTTGATGATTTTGATTCCTAGTTCCTAGATCATGTGCAAGAATTAATATGGTATCAGATCATGCGGCGGGACAAAGAACAATCTCTCAAAAACAAGATTTTTGACAGATTTCTCCATGAGAAGTGAGCAATAGCTCAAAATTCCAGCACTGCACCAGAAGCCAAGGCTTACCACTTAATACCCCAAGTAAAGAACTTGTTGATCAAGCTTGCTTGATTGACTATGCTGGGTGTGATGAAAGCCTAAAATGTGCAGGATGTCCGACCTTACGGTGCCCTTTTTTTTTTATTTGCAGGTTTTATCAGGTACAACTTCAAATGGACTCATCAATCCCTCTTCTCACCCCATTCACAAGCTATTCGGAATGGAAGATGAAGATGATTGCATCTTTGAAGAGACGAGGTCTCTATGAGGTGTCTATTGGACTTGGAAAAGAGTCTTATGAGAATGAGAATGACTGGCTAAATGACGGTGATAGAGCTTATGGAGCAATAGGTCTGGCCCTTTCTGATAGCTTGTACTACCTTATTTCTTTTGCTGAATACCCAAAGGAATTCTGGACAATATTGGACAAAACCTTTGGCAAGCACAATGAGGATCATAATAGTACTTTGGAGATCACAGCCAGCACCACAAGAGTTCTTTACTCAAAAGTATTGGCCTCTACTCTCTCTGATGAAGTTGTTCAAGATGAAGATGAAGCAGAATCTTCTACACATTCAATTCGAATTAAAGAAAGTCTCCATGAAGTGACTCCTTCTCCTGATGCTCCGGAAGTTCATGAGATCTCTAATATCTCATCTTCTCATATTTTTGAAATAGAAGAAGACATTCAAATCTCTGATATTGAAGAAAAATACTGCTACACTTCCATGCAAACATTCACCGGTGATTTTCCTTTGAATTCTGTGCAAAATTTACCAGTAATTGCTTATGAAAGTGAAGAGAAATTTGATTTTTCTTCCTATAATGTTGTTGCTGGTGTGCAAATATGTAAAAACTTGGATATTTTGGAAGAAATATCAGATTATAAGAGTGACACATTCGCTCCCCATGATCTAGATCTTCCAGCAAATTCCTGCAGGATTGCATGCACCAAAATTCAGAATTTTGAAGAAGAAGAAAAATGTGCATCTACCGTCTCGGTTGACCATAATTTTGGATCTGATATGAACCTTATTGGATCTGATATGATCTTATTTGGATCTGATCTGATATTTCTTGGTTCAAAATTTCAGGTTCATAAACCTTCAGTACTACTTGTAGCTGTTCTCACCAATTCCGGTGTGAAAAATCAAGTACCGCACTTCTTCTTCAATTTTGCTGTTGGGGATTTGGTGTTAGTTTCTTCTTATGAGGTTGCTGATATTTTATTTTGTGAATCATTAGATATTTCTGAAGCTATATCAGATTATGGAGCTCAAGAATTCGCTCTCCAGAGTGCCAGGGATTCTCTACCTTTGGTCACAAGCTCATCTCCTCACAGAACTAGTAAAGAGGAAGACATTCTGCATCCACTTGGACACTTGCTCCAAAGATTTGGGGCTGATTTTACCACTCATGGTTTGTTGTTCAAGGCTGCAACATATCAGTTTCTTGAGTGTTCCACACATGGTTCAAATCCTCAAGAACCTTTGCTCTCTCTTCAGATGATTTCAGTTGCTCTACATGGGTCCAGTTTTCACCGTGCGGCTATTTATATTTCTGATTCAGTTGAGTGCAATGTTCTTCTTCCAAAGTGGAAGATTCCTCCAGACATATTCATTTAGTTTGGATTCAGAGGTTCACATGCACAGTCTCAGGATGCTGCTGCATAGAAGAACCAATTCTTGATTTACTGCTTAGTTTGAGGGGGGGTATTTTTCCCATGAGGTTTTCCCCGTTTCCTTGGTTATATTAAGCAGTTATTTCATTGTACGGGGTGACCTATGGCCTTAGTTGCCAGGGCCCTAGCATTTTTATGCATCTATGCTTTCTAACTCTTCCTGAGTATAGCTTAAGGGGGGGTGTTGGAGACATTTACCATCATACACACTCTTTTGGTCAAATTGGCCTAGTTAAACCACTATCCTAAGTTTAATTGACATCAGTGGAGCATTAATTGCCATCATCCAGTCACACCCACGCTTACCTACAGTCAAGGAGGCTAACTTATCCTTCTCCTTAAGTCAAGGAGGCTAACTAGAGCACTCCGGGGGTGATCTGTGTGACATTAATGCACCTAATTGCTAACTGGTGGTTACAATCAGTTCAACCAGTCAGTTAAGGCGTCTCCAGTCATTAAATATATTATTTAATGATTATTTATTATTATTTAATGATCTGGAGTCAACAAGGTGCCTCCACCAACTTCTGATGGTCAGTTCAGCTTCAATTAACCTCATCGGGGTTCATTGGAGTCATGGAGCACTAGCACTTGATGGTTGGCTTGCTATGACATGTGTCTGATCTCCTTCAGTTGAGATTCAGTCATTTATTGCACTCCGACTTCAATTAGGGTTTGGTGAGTCAATTAGGGTTTTGGTCAAGTGGTTAACTAAGTGTGATTGAATGGCTAAGAGTCAGTTAACCTAGACTCACTCACTGAATTCAAATTGTCTCCTTAGGTATTCGAATTCTTCATGGATTTAAGCCACTGCTCAGCATTGGTACTGTAACCCTTTATTGTTGATTAAATATACAGAGAGGAAACCAATTCTGGTTCCGATAATATCCAATTCATGAGTATTTGTTAATTATTCTTTGATGATTTTGATTCCTAGTTCCTAGATCATGTGCAAGAATTAATATGGGTTTCTTGGTGTGGAGTGGTCATCATATATTAGGGGCCTTCAGAGGGGTGGTATCTCATTGTGTCTTGCGGAGGATAGATTGTGTTGGTCCTAGAATACTAAGAATCGAGTGTCATTTGAAAGGTTGGTTTATGAGGCATTGGTGTCGGTATATAGCCCTTCTAATAACTAATGGAACAAAACTATTTGGAATTGGAATTTTCCTCTCAAAAGCAATATTTTTATTTGGTTGGTCTTGGGTAACAACATTATTACTTGGGATAATCTCTCAAAGCATGGTTTTATGGACCAAATATTTGTGTTATGTGTGGGAATGTTGGAGAATCTGTGGATCATCTCTTCATTTTTTTTCTCTTTGACAGCTGCAATATGGCATTTTATAAAAGGTTGCTTTGATATCTCTAAGGACTGGCTGGAAAATACTTTCTCATCCTACTACTTGTCATAGCTTCGAAGGAACCCTACCTGGGTTGACTTTCTAGTTATATCAACTAGGATCCATGGAAGGATCGACATATTCTTGTTTTTGAAGGAAGGATGTGGCTTGTTTCACTGGTTAGGACCATAGTTGTTGTGACATTTAAAGAGTGCAAAATTGGAATAAAGTGGTGGATAGTAAAACATAGGACCAACTATCAAACTATCACACTCGGAAAACAGATCCCAATAAGCACACTCAGGAAACTATGCTCTTTTGTTTATTAGCTCGTCCAAGGCATATAAAGAAGAGGTATTTGTTACACTGATAAAGCGATGAAGCAAGGAGCACGGTCAGTTGCACCATTGAAAGCATCACCAGCTTTAGTGGCAATGCGAGTAGTATCAGTAGCACAAAATTGGTGTGAAGTCCAAATTGAAATACATGGATAATTGTATTACTCACCCCAACTTTTGAAGGGATTAGTGTTGTGGATTTTTGTATGGGGTGTCACAAGCACATCTTTCTTAGGGTGGTGCGAGGGAAATCCTCTACAAGATATGAACTACTAGCAATATGGATGCTTGTCCATATAGAAAGGATTAAAAGCATAGATTATCTTCAAGTGGTGGGGGATTCAAAAATTATTATAGACTGGGATGATGAAAAATATTCTCTATTACTAAATTTTTGGATAAACAAAATACACTCTCTGATATCATATTTCTTAGGGATTCATTTTCAACACATTTTCAAAAAGCATAATCAAGACGCATATGCTTTATCCAAATCAACTCTTTGGATGGGCGAAGGTTTTATCAAGGTTCAACATTTCATAGATGATGTTTTGGAGTCCGAAGAGAACATATACTTATAAATCTATCCATTCGGGGGCATCAACATTGTTGGAGTTTTCTTATATTACTTTTTCCTTACAGTGGATGTTTTTTTTCATCATACTTACTACGTCTGCAGGTATATGCATACTTTCCGGTTTACATAGCCTTTAATGACTACCAGTAGGTTTCTAGGGGCAACAACCTAATGTTTTGGTTTTTTTCCCTGACCTTTTGATTTGAGATCCAAGTGACATGGATACATTATGCTTTGCTCTGTTGGTTTTTGAGGATCAGAGCCAATTTATATTACTGCAACAAACTATTACAAACTAATATTTTGGGGGTCCTAGGGATTTTTTTCCTGTTCATTGGGACCCTTTTAAATAAGATATTATGAATCATTAGTTTTTATGTGTTTGTTCTATTTTTCTCAGACATTGTGAATCAAAAGTTTTCATAAACTATTTACATATATTTATAATATAAATTAAAAATATTTTTAAAAAAATCAAAATTTTTGAAAAATAATATTCTATTCCACCACATCTATGCTGGAAAGTGATGTTGTCCCACTCAAATAATTCCAATCAAAGTAGACCAAATATAACATTTTCCAAGCAATTCAAGTCATCGATTGAGCTATCCTTTACAAACATTGGAGGCCTCACGCCCCACCAAGTAGCAAGGACTATTGGAAAGCAAAATCCATTAATTATAAATAAAGAAAGATGATTATGAGTTAAAATTAATTAATAGTAAGTCCAAAGTTCAAAGTATGAATTTTCCCAAGAAATACTTTGCACTTCTAAATAATTATGCTTTAAAAATAAATATTTTGTTTTTGTTTTCAAAGGTCAAAGCTCATGTGACTAATTGACGTCCCCATGTGTTCGAAAAGACATGAACGACAAAAGATTTCGAGATCTCTTTGTTTGATTGGGATATATACCCGACTTGAGGATGACCACATAATGGAGTTAGCTTTCCACCTAATCATTTATATCAATCGAACGACCAGTAATGTGTGATGTGAAAGCTCACGCGAGCCAGGTCGTCTGATTGGTGCAACTGGTTAGGTGGAAAGGTAACTCTTTATCATAATTTGCAAGTTACATAAAAAGAAAATATTGACAACTTTTACATCACTTTGATGGAGAGGAAATTCTAAAACCCAATGTGACTTAATGGGGGTTGGGATTGATTTCTTTTTACAAATGAGTCATTTATATTTATATTAAGTATATGTTTTTTTTGTTTGGTGTAGTGTTTTTTGACTTGTTGGGTTAGCCTTTGGTTTGAGAAACCACAACCCATAGGTATCTAAGTCGTCAAAATCACTCGTGGATCGTACTCGGCCTAGGCCGCACCAACCTTTAGCATGGCTGGATTTAGATGTCGCCTCCTAGGAGCAACAAGTTTTGATCTTGGGTCGCCTTGCAGAACGAAACCCGTCTTGACTATTTGTTCTACCGAAACTTGACCGTATTAAGTATATGTTAAGACAGACAAACAAAAGACATTACATAATCCTTTTTTTTCAGAAGAAAAAAATCATGTCCTTGATATTCATGGAGAATCAAAGGGCATTTACATACCAGTGTGAGACCAAAATAGGCATAAGCATTACATGTGCTACCGGACCCAACAAAGAGCACAAAGAGATACTGACATGTGGTCAGTTCTCGTCATGGAAGAGAGAGCCCCAGAAGGTACTCTATGACATCCTGACATATTGCCAGAGAGCATAAAAGGCGAATAGAGGACACCTCCAAGGAGGTCCATGATACAAATCATCCATAGTCTGATCAGAAATACAACAGTTCCAAGAAAAAGAGGGCACCTAGCTCCAGCACTAGCTCAAAAGAGCTGAAATTTACCAAACTCAATGATAGAGTCATCGAAAAACTCAAAAATATAATAGAGGCAAGGGGCCAAAAACAGGGCCTCCTTTGAGAGGCCATCTGCACATTGGTTGTGCTCTCTGTAAATATGTTGCATGTCTAATCCGAGAAAAAGTGGCATCATATGCCTAATGGCCTCACACCAGTAGTCTAAAGAGAGGCAGGATAGGGATGCCTTCCCCAATGCCCAGTTGATGATGACAGACGAATCTCCAAAGATTTGTAAAGTCGGGAGTCCCAAAGTCAAAGCCTAGTGCATTAGAGCCCACATAGCTAATAATTATGCCCTCGTGTTTGTACTCTCTCTGCATCCCAGCTTGATGTGGAAGTAGTGATTACTATTGAGTGCAAGATAAATACCAGCCCCACTGATGCCTTCAGCAGCAGCTCCATAAAAAAACCCATAGGGTAGACCAGTGTAGGGGCAGGGCCAATGATACAGGTTTTTTTCCTTTTTCCAGATATAGGGAAGCTATGAAAGAGAAAACCAATCTTGCTAGTAAGAGAGGCCAAGGAAGTTTTAGATCCTTCAAAAATGCCTTTGTTCCGAGTATTCCAGACACACCAGAAAACAAAATAAGGAATGTGGTAGGTGGAGGAATTGTGTTTCAGCCAGAAGTCGAGGAGGTCAACCAAGGATCCTGGGGTGGTTGGAAGTGTAAAGTGATAAATATCTTTTAATACATTAAAAAAGGTAATAATAAAGTTGCACTCTAGAAACATACGCTGGACAATTTCTCCCTCTGCATGACATAACCAGCAACAGCTCGGACCGAACCAACCTTTGTTAACCAGATTGTCCCAGGTTAAGATTATGTTCATTAATAAGAGCCAGGCAAAACATTTGATCTTTAGAGGAATGTTAAGGTTCCATAAATCACATAAAATCTGATCCTTCAAGGTAGAAGAATGTTGGACTGCAATCTGATCATAGACCAAAGATGCTGTAACAATTCCATTTTTTTATTATGGTAGCCCCGTTGCCAAAAGAAAGATAAGGAAAAACATTGCTAGTTTTAAATTATATATAAGCTAATTTCAACAAATTAAAATGATACCAAAGGTGTATATACTCCAAGCAAAAATTGTCAAAAAAAAAATGCCATGGGAGAGTAGTGTCGGTCCCATATCAATCCATACGCCATGTATAGCTTCAAAGTACATTGGGAACTCTCCAACATTAGTGTATCCTTCGATCTTTTTTAATGGTGCGGCCGCAAAAAATTTGGGGGTGCGGGATTTGGCATCTGGCTGAATGAATTTCACCTTCTTGCCTTCAAGCTCGAATGTGGCAGAAGTACCAACACTAGAGCTGAGCTCTTAGCACTTTGGGCATCACTATGGGTCGCAAAGGATATTGGGTTACCTTACCTACATATCTTTGGCGACTCCTCTGTGATTATAAAGTGGGCTAATATGGAATCCACCCTGGATATGGTGAATCTTGAGGCCTGGTGCCTCAACACTAGGATTCTAATGTCCTCCTTTATGTGGGTGGATCTCAGTCATGTTTATAGGGAACATAAGAGGAGGGCAGACATCTTATCAAAGGAGGGACTGCATATGGCATCGGGACATCTCATACTTACAGAATTTTTTGGGAATGAGATTATTGGGGAAAGCTCATCACAACTCTTTTAGAATATGCTCTTTCTACTTCAGATCATCTCTCTAGTTTTGTGAGATACTTACAGGTTTTGTTGAGCATCATTTACTGATTACTTGAGTTTCACTCCCTCCTTGGATCAGATTTATGGGTTCCTGTTATGTTCTTTAGGAACATAGATGGCTGTACTTGATAGTCTTCCTATGAGAGGGTTCTCTTTGTTAGTGAACTCAAAGTGCTTTGAGTTTGAGATACTGTGGATATATTTATTGTATTTTCATGTATTTACATATTATCATAGGCTGATAGGACTGTATTGTTGATATGCCCAGGTAGGACTGTTATTACTACTGCTGTAATTGTACAATTTATGGTTGATTTACTTGAAGATGTAAAAAGTTCCTTTGATTCATTGAATACCAAGGAATGTATTTTTTTCGACTGAAATAAAAAAATAAAAATAAAAAAGTACCAGGATCAAGCCAAATGAGAAGATATAAATTCAACAAGTGGATTGAATCTAATCATGAAAAACCTAAAGGGTACCCCGAAACAACTACACCATAGTTATAGGCAAGATGGCAAGATGGTGATTGATAAAGAGGTAAGATTGCGTCAAATAATTTAAAAGATATTCTACGTTTTTTATCTACGTTAAATTAATAAATATAAAAACCATTATGTATGAAAAAAAATTAGAATAAATAAAGACGTAAATTTCTTTATGTTTAAATATCTATAGTTAAATGAAGTAAGGATGGATCTACGCTTATATAAATAATAATAATAATATAATTTTATGTTAAACTAAATTGATGTTTAAGACCTTTTCTTTGTGGGTCAAATAATTCTATCTATACCATGTAAGCATACATACTCTATCTCCCTCTAGATTCAACCTTGTAACATTTATGAAAAAAACACACATTCTTAATTGTTATACCTACTTAAACCAACATAATATACATAAACCTTGTAACATTCATGGAAAAAACACACATTCTTAATTGTTATACCCACTTAAACCAACATAATATACATATTTGATTTTTTAATTTTCTTTTGGTTAATATAATAACATAATTTTTTTTTTAATTATTAAAAATTATAAATAAACATTATACATAAAATGTGTCTTATTTATTTTAATAAAAATGTTTTTTTTTTATTTTAATTATTAAAAATTATAAATAAACATTATAAAAAATGTATTTTTTTAATAAAAAATTATCTTATTTAAACACAAAAACTTTTACACATAATAAAAAAGTTATAAAAAACTATTTGAAAAACTACTCATATTTTTTATTTTTATTTTACAATAGAAAAATTATTATAAAAACCAACTACCCATTTAAAAAAATGAAGTTCATGCAAAGTAATTATTAATTACAAAACAAAATCCCACCATAGTGACTTCTATTATTTTCTAGTGAGTTTATTGTACTTATATCACATTCATGAATTCGATCGTCCTCAAGTGTGTTTATGTCAAGTGATATTTCTATGCTTTATATTCTCAAGTGTGTTTATGTCAAGTGATATTTTTATGCTTTATATTCGTATTTAATAGCTCACATAGTTTTGGAATTAGTTAGTATTAACTTTGATTATGCTTACTTTATGTGGTATGAATTACTGTTAATTGTGTTAAATTGAATGAACAAACTTAACATGAATTGTTCAATTAGCTGCTTGTAAATAGCATAAAATGATTTTATTTTTGTGCATGGTTTATTGTTATGCCTGTGGTGAACATGGTAGTAATTGCATACTATGTGTGTGCATCAATAAGGTTTAGTTATGTTCTGTATGCTTAATATGAATTTGCGCATGCATTTATATGTTAATAATTTCGTAATATGGCTGTGGGGGTGAAATTTGGCACCGGCCCAAATATCACTCATGCGTCCCTCCGTGGTTCGGATTAATGGGAGGTGACGTGACACATAGGAGTGGACCGGGAAGCTTTCCACAATATCAAGATGAAGAATTATTGTCCTTGGTTCTTAATTAGATTTGGTTAAGGCTTATGACCGAGTGGATTGAGGTTTTCTCTGGATGGTACTCTTGCAAATTGGACTTAGTTTAGAGGCTACTAACTGGATTATGGTGTGCGTGGTCTCTGCTAGCTATGTTGTTCTCAATGGTGAACCTTCGTGATTTTTTAAAGGTACCAGGGGGATGCACTAGGGATGTCCCCTATTGCCATTGTTATTTATTCTTATCATTAAAGGGCTAAGTCTTCTTATTGAAGCTCACAAATTGGAGGGTCAACTAAAATGGGTGAAGGTTTTGACTTTTGTGAGGCTCACACATCTACTTTTTGTAGATGATGTTATGTAATTTGGTGTTGGTCAGGTGGATGAGTGACTAATTTACAAAGAAATCCTCGACTCTTTTTATAGGGCTACGAGCATGGTTATCAAGGATTCTAAATATATTTTCCTTTCAGCATGATGTTAAGGTGGATACTCTTCTACATATTAGACAATTCTTGCCTCTACATGCGAACTTGCTGGAAGAGGGTACTAGATATTTGGGCTTTTTTATCAAACCAAATAATTATTCAGCAGGGGATTGGCAATGGTTACTTAAGAGATTTAACAAGAGGATTAATCATTGGTGAATGTGGTGGATCTCATTGGGGGGTCATTTAATTTTAGTGAATTTTGTTATGGTAAATATCTCATTATATTGGCTCTCACTTTGTAAGATCTCGAGATTTGTTATACCGAGGATTAGATGTAGCGTATTCAGATTCCTTTGGTCTAGATCATAGTTTAAGTCTAAATTCCACCTCGTGAATTGGGATTCATTTTCAAGACCCAAGTCTCTGGGAGGATGCGAGATTAAAAAAAATTCTTTATTTTCCCATGGAGTGAGGTGATTGTTGGAAAATATCTAAAGCATACATTGGTTTTACAATGGATTTGATTGGATAATAAGTTTGTTAAAGGGTATTTTAATATGTGGAACATTTTGGTCTCATCCTTTCATATTATGGGGATGGTTATCCTGAAGACCGATCTATGGGCCCTTGATCAGGGTTTTGGTTGACTTGAGTGTGGGGCAACCGTCTCTTTTTAGATTGTCTCATGAAATTATGTCGATCCTTGGTAACTTGGGGGTGATGCATTTGAATCAATTGGATATCTCAGATGTATTGTCTCCAATGGGCACAAGATGGATGTTTGATAACCAATTGGGACTTCATGGGTTTCTTGGTGTGGAGTGATCATCATATATTAGGGGCCTTCAGAGGGGTGGTATCTCATTGTGTCTTGCGGAGGATAGATTGTGTTGGTCCTAGAATACTAAGAATCGAGTGTCATTTGAAAGGTTGGTTTATGAGGCATTGGTGTCGGTATATATCCCTTCTAATAACTAATGGAACAAAACTATTTGGAATTGGAATTTTCCTCTCAAAAGTAATATTTTTATTTGGTTGGTCTTGGGTAACAACATTATTACTTGGGATAATCTCTCGAAGCATGGTTTTATGGACCAAATATTTGTGTTATGTGTGGGAATGTTGGAGAATTTGTGGATCATCTCTTCATTTTTTTTCTCTTTGACAGCTGCAATATGGCATTTTATAAAAGGTTGCTTTGATATCTCTAAGGACTGGCTGGAAAATACTTTCTCATCCTACTACTTGTCATAGATTCGAAGGAACCCTATTTGGGTTGACCTTCTAGTTATATCAACTAGGATCCATGGAAGGATCGACATGTTCTTGTTTTTGAAGGAAGGACGTGGCTTGTTTCACTGGTTAGGACCATAGTTGTTGTGACATTTAAAGAGTGCAAAAATGGAATAAAGTGGTGGATAGTAAAACATAGGACCAACTATCAAACTATCACACTCGAAAAACAGATCCCAATAAGCACACTCAGGAAAGTATGCTCTTTTGTTTATTAGATCGTCCAAGGTGTATAAGGAAGGGGTATATGTTACACAGATAAAGCGATGAAGCAAGGAGCAAGGTCAGTTGCACCATTGAAAGCATCACCAGCTTTAGTAGCAGTGCGAGTAGTATCAGTAGCACAAAATTGGTGTGAAGTCCAAATTGAAATATGTGGATAATTGTATTACTCACCCCAACTTTTGAAGGGATTAGTGTTGTGGATTTTTGTATGGGGTGTCACAAGCACATCTTTCTTAGGGTGGTGCAAGGGAAATCCTCTACAAGATATGAACTACTAGCAATATGGATGCTTTTCCATATAGAAAGGATTAAAAGCATAGATTATCTTCAAGTGGTGGGGGATTCAAAAATTATTATAGAGTGGGATGATGAAAAATATTCTCTATTACTAAATTTTTGGATAGACAAAATACATTCTCTGATATCATATTTCTTAAGGATTCATTTTCAACACATTTTCAGAAAGCATAATCAAGGGGCATATGCTTTATCCAAATCAACTCTTTGGATGGGCGAAGGTTTTATCAAGGTTCAACATTTCATAGATGATGTTTTGGAGTCCGAAGAGAACACATACTTATAAATCAATCCATTCGGGGGCATCAACATTGTTGGAGTTTTCTTATATTACTTTTTCCTTACAGTGGATGTTTTTTTCAGCATACTTACTATGTCTGCAGGTATATGCATACTTTCTGGTTTACATAGCCTTTAATGACTACCAATAGGTTTCTAGGGGCAACAACCTAATGTTTTGGTTGTTTTCCCTGACCTTTTGATTTGAGATCCGAGTGAGGTGGATACATTATGCTTTGCTCTGTTTGTTTTTTAGGATAAGAACCACTTTATATTACTGCAACAAACTATTAGAAACTAATATTTTGGGGTCCTAGGGATTTTTTTCCTGTTTATAATATAAATAAATAAAAAATTGAAAAATAATATTCTATTCCACCACATCTATGCTGGAAAGTGATGTTGTCCCACTCAAATAATTCCAATCAAAGTAGACCACATATAACATTTTCCAAGCAATTCAAGTCATCGATTGAGCTATCCTTTACAAACATTGGAGACCCCACGCCCCACCAAGTAGCAAGGTCTATTGGAAAGCAAAATCCATTAATTATAAATAAAGAAAGATGATTATGAGTTATTATTAATTAATAGTGAGTCGAGAGTTCAAAGTATGAATTTTCCCAAGAAATACTTTCACTTCTAAATAATTATGCTTTAAAAATAAATATTTTGTTTTTGTTTTGAAAGGTCAAAGCTCATGTGACTAATTGACGTCCCCATGTGTTCGAAAAGACATGAACGACAAAAGATTTCGAGATGTGATATATACCCGACTTGAGGGATGACCACATGAAACCATTATCATAATTTGCAAGTTATATAAAAGGAAATCATTCGCAACTTGTACATCACTTTGATGGAGAGGAAATTCTAAAACCCAATGTGACTTAATGGGGTGGGGATTGATTTCTTTTTACAAATGAATCATTTATATTTATATTAAGTTGGTACAGTGTTTTTTGACTTGTTGGGTTAGCCTTTGGTTTGAGAAACCACAACCTATAGGTATCTAAGTCGTCAAAATCACTCGTGGATCATACCCGGCCTGGGCCGCACCAACCTTTAGCATGGTTGGATTTAGATGTCGCCTCACAGGAGCAGCATGTTTTGATCTTGGGTCGCCTTGCAAAACGAAACCCATCTTGACTATTTGTTCTACCGGAACTTGACCGTATTAAGTATATGTTAAGACAGACAAACAAAAGACATTACATAATCCTTTTTTTTCAAAAGAAAAAATCCTGTCCTTGATATTCATGGAGAATCAAAGGGCATTTACATACCGGTGTGAGGCCAAAACAGGCATCAGCATTACATGTGCTACCGGACCCAACAAAGAGCACAAAGAGATACTGACATGTGGTCAGTTCTCATCATGGAAGAGAGAGCCCCAGAAGGTACTCTATGACATCCTGACATATTGCCAGAGAGCACAAAAGGCGAACAGAGGACACCTCCAAGGAGGTCCATGATACAAATCATCCATAGTCTGATCAGAAATACAACAGTGCCAAGAAAAAGAGGGAGCCTAGCTCCGACACTAGCTCAAAAGAGCTGAAATTTACCAAACTCAATGACAGAGTCATCGAAAAACTCAGAAATATAATAGAGGCTAGGGGCCAAAAACAAGGCCTCCTTTGAGAGGCCCTCTGCACACTGGTTGTGCTCTCTGTAAATATGTTGCATGTCTAATACGAGAAAAAGTGGCATCATATGCATAATGGCCTCACACCAGTAGTCTAAAGAGAGGCAGGATAGGGATGTCTTCCCCAATGCCCAGTTGATAATGACAGAAGAATCTCCAAAGATTTTTAAAGTCGGGAGTCCCAGATTCAAAGCCCAGTGCATAAGAGCCCACATAGCTAATAATTCTGCCCTTGTGTTTGTACTCTCTTTGCATCCCAGTTTGATGTGGAAGTAGTGATTACTATTGAGTGCAAGATAAATACTAGCCCCACCGATGCCTTCAGCAGCAGCTCCATCAAAAAAACCCACAGGGTAGACCAGTGTAGGGGCAGGACCAATGATCCGGGTTTTTTTCCTTTTTCCAGATATAGGGAAGCTATGAAAGAGCAAACCAATCTTGCTAGTAAGAGAGGCCAAGGAAGTTCTAGATCCTTCAAAAATGCCTTTGTTCTGAGTATTCCAGACACGCCAGAAAACAAAATAAGGAATGTGGTAGGTGGAGGGATTGTGTTTCAGCTAGAAGTCGAGGAGGTCAACCAGGGATCCTGGGGTGGTTGGAAGTGTAAAGTGATAAATATCTTTTAATACATTAAAAAAGGTAATAATAAAGCTGCACTCTAGAAACATATGCTAGACAGTTTCTCCCTCTGTATGACATAACCAACAACAGCTCGGACCGGACCAGCCTTTGTTAACTAGATTGTCCCAGGTTAAGATTTTGTTCATTATAAGAGCCAGACAAAACATTTGATCTTTAGAGGAATGTTAAGGTTCCATAAATCACATAAAATCTGATCCTTCAAGGTAGAAGAATGCTGGGCTGCGATCTGATCATAGACCAAAGATGATGTAACAATTCCATTTTTTTATTAAAGGACCAAAAGAGGGAGTCAGCCTTATTAGACAGATGGATGCCACCCTGTTGAAGACTTGTAATGTATGAGTTCCATACAAATTTCCAATCACCCCCAATCCTTACCAATATATCAATGCAACAGTCAGATGCTTCAACATGGATACGAGTGCTCACAAATATACTCCATTGTCCTACAAATATATCTAAGGGAAATGCATAAGAGAAAGTTATAACCCAAACATAGTAAAGTATATTACAGATCATTAGTTCAATACAAAAATAAACATTTAAAATATGCACCAAGTGACTAATATGGTAGCCTGCTGCCAAAAGAAAGATAAGGTAAAACATTGCTGGTTTTAAATTATATATAAGCTAATTTCAACAAATTAAAATGATACCAAAGGTGTATATACTCCAAGCAAAAATTGTCAAAAAAAATGCCATGGGAGAGTAGTGTCGGTCCCATATCAATCCATACGCCATGTATAGCTTCATGGTACTAGGATCAAGCCAAATGAGAAGATATAAATTCAACAAGTGGATTGAATCTAATCATGAAAAACCTAAAGGGTACCCCGAAACAACTACACCATAGTTATAGGCAAGATGGCAAGATGGTGATTGATAAAGAGGTAAGATTGCGAGATATTCTACGTTAAATTAATAAATATAAAAACCATTATGTATGAAAAAAATTAGAACAAATAAAGATGTAAATTTCTTTATGTTTAAATATCTATACTTAAATAAAGTAAGGATGGATCTACGCTTATAATATAATAATAATAATAATATAATTTTATGTTAAGCTAAATTGATGTTTAAGACCTTTTCTTTGTGGGTCAAATAATTTTTTATTTTTTTTTTCAGAAAGAAAAAAGCCTGTCCTTTTTATTCTTATAAGAATCAAAGGTCATCTTTACAAACATCCCACAATTGGGTTACACACCGAAACAACCCATAGGAGTTCTGCCGGGGGGAAAGGCATAACAACCACAAAAAGGATCCCATCAGAAAACTGTCTCATCATAAGAGGACTGTCATCTCTCCCAGATCTACAGAGTGCCAAAAGGCTCTAAACAACATTCAAAAAGTGAGCACTCTTATCAACAAGACAGAATCAAGGAGAAATTCCCTATATACAATCTCAGTAGAGCTGAAAGGTGTCCTAAGAAACCAAATGGTCAAATAATTTTATTTATACCATGTAAGCATACATACTCTATCAAGATCTTTTCTTTGTGGGTCAAATAATTCTATCTATACCATGTAAGCATGCATACTCTATTTCCTTCTAGATTCAATCTTGTAATATTCATGAAAAAAACACACATTCTTAATTGTTATACCTACTTAAACCAACATAATATACATAAACCTTGTAACATTCATGGAAAAAACACACATTCTTGATTGTTATACCCACTTAAACCAACATAATATACATATTTGATTTTTTAATTTTCCTTTGGTTAATATAATAACATATTTTTATTTTTATTTTAATTATTAAAATTTATAAATAAACATTATACATAAAATGTGTCTTATTTTTTTTAATAATTTTTTTTAATTATTAAAAATTATAAATAAACATTATACATAAAATGTGTCTTATTTTTTTTAATATTTTAATTATTAAAAATTATAAATAAACATTATAAAAAAAATATTTTTTTAATAAAAAAATTATCTTATTTAAATACAAAAACTTTTACACATAATAAAAAAGTTATAAAAAACTATTTGAAAAACTACTCATATTTTTTATTTTTTTTTACAATAGAAAAATTATTCTAAAAACCAACTACCCATTTAAAAAAAAGAAGTTCATGCAAAGTAATTATTAATTACAAAACAAAATCCCACCATAGCGACTTATATTCTTTTCTAGTGAGTTTATTAGTCCCTGTCATCGGTTAGCAGGGACTCTATGAACGGCCTTGCCGTCGTTTTCAATTATTTTGCATGCAAAACAAAACAAATATAAATTATTAGTCCTAAGTTTGCATTGAATCATTTATAACCCAATTGTTTTATCTAATTATTAGTTAGTGTTCATTTGACATCTATTTGCCCACCGTCTTTCAACCAATTGGAGAATTGGAACTCTTATTTGACCTCTTCTCGAGACGGGTATCTTTTTGGACATCATGATATCCTAAGTTTCACTATCAGCTTGGTTAAAAAAATACTGATATGTGTTAATGCTATTACTTGTTGTACTTATATCACATTCATGAATTCGATTGTCCTCAAGTGTGTTTATGTCAAGTGATATTTTTATGCTTTATATTCGTATTTAATAGCTCACATAGTTTTGGAATTAGTTAGTACTGAATCACTTTGCTTACAATGAATTTTGCAATGTTAATTAATTCTCAAATATTATATTCATTTAGGTTTATATAATGTAGGGGTGCCCTTTTATTCAGGTAGAGGTGCTTTTCATCCTTTTTTTTTTTTTTATTTTGATTTATTTAGTCTATAATTTAATTAAAAAACATAAATTAATAACATGAATCTTACCAATAATGCCACAAAATGGAAGGTCGACCAATATAGGGCGTGAACCCTATTTTGAGATTTTGATTTAAGTAGCCTTGGTGTTTTGACAAGGGTTAAAATATTATGTCAAAAGTTCTTCATAAGGTGTCCAATGATCTTTAATGTCTTTAACTTTCTTCAGTTCTTAATCTTCCCTAAACAAAAAAAAGGATACAAATTGGAGCACCTTTCAATAATAAGAACAATTATTCAATCCAAAATTGCAATATCATATATTTATTATGTAAATAGTCAATTCAAAATTGCAATATCATATATTTATTATGTAAATAGCTAAAGATCTAAAATAATGTGTGAAGGAGACCTTCTTATAGTCTTCAAGCTATTTCTAACGTTTTCACATGAACAACAAGTCCACATTTAAAAAAATTCTTCATAATATATTTACTCTAAACACTCTTCAAGTGATCAAATTTTAACAAAATCCATTCATAAAGCACAAAATTGTAAATTTCTCAATTTCAATATTGTTAACTTTACTATTATCAAAATATGGACTTTTAAAATTAAACAAGCAAAATATTATTATTTTTGCCCATGAGATGTAGAATAAACGGTGAATGGGTATACTGTTAAAGCACCTATTGTGTAAGGCCATTGATTCAAAACTCCATGGATACTAACCTTACTAAAAAAACATTATCTTTTAAAATTTTGAAATGTTCAAATACCTCCATTCAAAATAGACCATAAAAAAATTCACTTATATGTTAGGATCACTTGGTACATGTAGTCGCATAATGATGTGAGTGTCATAACCAAGAAATGCATATTATGTGAAAGGAAATGAGTGGCAACTTTTACGACCTTTAGAAGAATTAATAGAAAACGATACAAATTGATGGTGTGACAAGTCATTAGAAGGAAGAAACATAACTCCAAATGTAGGCACATGGTAGTGATCGATGAAGTGGCAAAAGGCATAGACAAGCTATCCCCAATTAGAATTATTGAGATTCCAATGGAAAAAAAAAGATCCATTCTGTCAGAGCAACATTGTTGTATGCCTACACTGAGCTGCTTAACCTTATATTCATTTATTTCCTTCTTAGTAGGTTCCAGTAAAAAGATGGAACATCAACAAACCCAAGAGCTTATGAGAGGTCTATATAAGTGTGCTTACAAACATCATCAAAAGCTTCTTAAAAATATTGAATATCAATGTCGATTTTCCTACAGTCATCATAACATTGGGTAGATGAAATGAAAAATTCAAGTACATACAGAGCAATAATTTTTTTTATAATGATGTACATTTAAACTAAGCTTTTTCAACTCATATTCAAAAGCCAAAAACATAAGCTAAGGAGCTGGAAGTGATCAACATAGCTAAGATCTTGTGTGAAAGTAGTCACTGATTATCCAGATCTTCATAAAATGGATGGTAAAAATATTATGAAATTGTACCATTGTCATATTTCATTATGAACCATTGACCTTTGGGCATTTGAAGCCCTTCTGTCGAGAGCTGATCTGCAATAATATTCCTTTCCCTGTAGATATGATTCAATGAAAGTTTTGTGAAGAAAGTGCCAAGTCACCAAACCTCCTCTAGAATTTGAGGTAATTGGATATTGTAACAATGTTGGTTTTTTTGGGCCAATTGATGACATTGTTTGAATCACCAAAAACTTGTAGTTCATCAATTCCCATTTCTAAAGCTAAAATGAGTAGAATTTTTAATGCCATTGCCTCAACAAAGTTGTTTGATCCATTTCCCAAACCAACCTTTTATTTATATGAATGATTTTCATTTTTGTAAATTGTAACACCATCTCCACTTGTGTTTTGTGTTGCACCATCAAAGAAAGCCCAGGGACAGAGTTTGTCGGTAATTTCTAAGTAAATCTAACGTGCTATTTTTTCCTTTTTTCAGCTAAGGATAAAAGCTTAAGACATTTAAGCTATTAGATGCACACAAATATGGAATAGTAGCTTTATCTTCAAAAATAGCTTTGTTTCTTGCAAGCCAAATACCCCTCACTGTAATATGGGGCAGAGCTAAAAAGTCTTGAGAGAGAGGACTGTTGTGACAATTTTTGCACCAAAGAGGTGCATTCTACAACCCAGCAGGGGAGAGATGTGTAACTCCTTTCAAGCTCATCCTAGAGTTGACAAGTGTCTTTTATAAAAAATAAAAAATAAATATTATTAAAAATAACTTGTTCGCTTAAATTAAATTTAAATTATTTAGAATTGCATATATATAAAACAAATAAACTAAAACCATACAAATTAGATTACACATTTTCACTCTAAAAAAGGGTTTGCACCAGAGATTTGATCCTCTCGATGCTTAGTAGATCCCATTTTAGATGGATCTATGTTGGTTTAAGCCATCTTCAATTGACTGACCCTCCCATTTTAATATGCAGTTTGTATATAAAGCCAAGTCCTTCCATATTTGACGGGAAAAGGAATAGTTCATAATAAGATGAGGGTTTGTTTCTTTACTTTGACAACAAAGTG
Organism: Pseudotsuga menziesii; assembly: GCA_001517045.1. Lineage (NCBI taxonomy): Eukaryota > Viridiplantae > Streptophyta > Pinopsida > Pinales > Pinaceae > Pseudotsuga > Pseudotsuga menziesii. The sequence continues at coordinate 196,467 of LPNX010881512.1, read as the reverse complement.
GGAATCTACCCGACCCGCGAACATATCACTTGCGCACCCTATCCTAAGTTAATAATTTATTATTGAGAAAGCACTACATAAAGATTTTTTACTTTGAGGGGCAATTTATCCTCCAAATTCCTTCTAGTGCAATATTTTCATCAGTGCTTAAAGTCAAATAACCAGCCTTGGGAGAGTATTTTCCTGTAGGATCTTTGGTCCACATAAGCTAAAATTCCTAAATTTGAAGACGATATGTGCATTTTTGAGTATTTTCACAAAGAAAGACCAAGTTCAAGAATCCTCCCCTTCAAGTCATCGATATTAAATACATAGTATATACTATATATTGTAAATAGTTTATTTATAACATTATGAAAATTTTACTTATGTTATTTTATTTTGTTAAAATTTGATAAAGTAAAAAAATTTACATAGGGTTCCTTTGAAGACAAAGAAACTTAAAACTTTGACTTGTAAAACTATGTAAAAAAATGTGATACTCTCTACTTACAATTTTGTTGAAAATTTATCATTCTAGAAAATGGTTAAGTTTCATAAAAAAAAAATAAGTTTCATTAAAAAAAAACTTATTTGAAAAAAAACAACAACATAGGATTGTAAACATATTCCCTAAAACATGAAAAGATTCCCTCAATAAACACATGACAACCCTACTCAATAAGATGGTAAAGAGGGTTCCTAAGTAGTTAGGCAATGAACATCATTTTACCCATATATCTAAAGTTGAAGAAAAAAACAACCCATGAACTACAAAACTATCATGGTCGACTTAGTATTTTCCAAGCTCATGTAAGGGATTATGCAGATAAAGTGAGTAAGGAAAATGACAAAAGAGACAAAGGGCACATCGGTCTCTAATCGAAGCACCCCACAATTGATCACTGCTTAACACATAAAGTTGTCATAAAGATATATTAAAAGACACATAAAAATTATAAAAATTATGGTGTTGTTAGGTCAATTTTAGAAAGGCCTTTAACATTATCTCAAAGAACAAACAACTATATAAATTTGCATAAATGGAAGTCTTGAATGGTTGGAAAGAAGTAATGTATAGGTTATATGAATATGCAAATACTTAAATTAAAACTATAAAGGTTAATAGGTTTCCCTTTTCTGCAATTTTTTACTTAAATTAAAAATTAAAATATTAAAGAAAAACGAATAATTAAATTTTTCATTAAAAATTGTCATATGATATGACATTAATAGCTAAACATTTTTTTCCATAAGAAAATATTAGATCTTTGTTATTTCATTGAAATCAAAAGTAACTTGTTACATCATTAACAAATAGCTACAAGAGAGCATCTTCATGGTCTAATATGGGGAACTCTACTATGAGTGTCTCAAGAGATCTGTGAATCTTACCTACATTCACTCCGCAATGATAATAAAAAAGATAGTACAAATCATGCACTTAATAGCTTATCCAAAGAAGCAATACCAGAATGAGTTCAGTAATATGAGGGAATGTTCCACCTCAACCATCCTAAGGATGCAATAATACTGCCGAACACAAAAGGGCTTCAAAAAGGAATAAAATGTCAGTTGCTCAGAGCTAAAAAAGCTGAAAGGAGCCATGATTAGAGCATTCACCTTTATTGAATTCAGAGAACTGTAAAAGGCCCGAGGCCATGGTTAAAGCTTCTTTGGACAAGCCATCAACCATTTCATATTTTTCTCTAAAAATATGAACAACATCGAGTGGATGAAGTAGGATTCCAGATCTCGAATGTTTTGACACCAGCCTTCTAATGCAAGGGAGGAGAGAGATGATCCTCTATTGAACCAGTTGATAATAACTAAGGAGTCTCCAGGATGTGAAGGGTAGGTAAACCATAAGATTTAGCCATGCTAAACATTATATAAAGGTGAGGTAGATGTGAGATGGGTGATTTTTACCCTAGAGGAAGAAAGATTAAATCCTTTGCATGGGAATTAGGCAAGAGGACAAATAATCAGGTAGAATGGGTAGTGCTAATTCAAGGTATGCAATCTATGTTAGAGTTAAACATTAACACCTTCCATGTTTTCGGGTACTTTAGGATTGTTATTCAAATGATGAAGAGTATCCAGTTTGACAAAGGTAAGCAGGTGGGGAAAGTTTATAAAATATTTTCGACCTTCTCTCTAGACATTTCAAAAATCTAATTCTTCCACGTAAAGCAACAAAACATTAAAGAGGTTAATAGGCTTGCCAATATTGATGCTAAGATAAGGCACATTGAAATGGTGATTGATAATACTAGGCACATTATCAAATGGACAGGTTGTTTACAACATTAATGTCCTTCCTTATTCCTTTGAGGCTTATTTATTGTTCCATGCCTCAGTGTCTATGGAGATGGGATGAAGGTGACATCCATGACTATGGTTAATGAAGGGGTGGAATAATGGCCCGTGAAGGTGGTGGGTTGGTGTGGGCTTTGCTTGCTCCTGCTAGTTTTCATTATCTTCGTTCAAGTTATATGTTTGGCCTCCCAAACAATGATTAAGTGCAAGGATATGGTTGATCCTTTGCACATGTTTGAACCTATTCATTTGGGAAATGTCCAGTCTTTCTTTAGTTACTTGAATGTTTTTGATAGTAAGATTAGAAGAGCGGGGTTCGTAAGCTAAGAGGAGGTTACGATTAAAGGAAGCAACAGGGAAATGGAGGAAAGTTCCGTTGCGCTCTTTCCTACATAAAAAAATGCTATGGAGAAGATTTTGGAAGAGATTCAAGATTTGAAGAGTATTATGGTTGTTACAGGAAAATGACAAGGAGTGTGTTTGAGGTTTCAAAGGAGGGTTTGGACAAGATAAGAAGAATCTCAGTGGATATCACAAGTATTTATACCCATATTAATGATATTGAAGGTGGATATCGGGTTTAAGGTGGGTTAAAGTTGGCGAGGTCGAGGACATTAGGCGTGGCATGTAGGAGATGGAAAAAAGGCTAAGTTCTAGGCATCGAGAGATGCGTCTGGTTGTTGTTGATTTGAAGTGTTTTTACCAAGAATAGAGAATGAGTGCAAATGAACATATTGAGGCTCGTTTCGTTCAGCTGAAGGATACACTAGAGGAAATGTAGACTAACATCAATGGGTTGCATAGAGGAAACATCAAACCTTCCTGTGAATAGGAAGAGGCCTCTCCATTGGATGAAGTCTTCACCATTCAGTCGATTGCAAAAGAAGACATGGTTCACGAATGAAGTTTCTTGCCTCTACTTTAGTTTTTTTTATATATATGGACAATTTGTTAGAGTTTACACAGTTAAAAAAAGCAAAATAGTCTAATGAAAACATTATAATTTTGTATATAAAACTAAACAGGATAGAGACATAAAATGTATAACTTTATCAAGCTCAAACCTCTTTTTTAACTCCTTTTTGATACCTAAAAATGATATATAAATCTTTTTTACTATATAAATACAATTTTTTGTTTTTATTAAAATAAACTAAAATTACACAAACATAAAAATAATCTAATATATAAAATCTAAACATGATACAAAATATAATTTCAAAACTCAACTTTATATTTAATATATTATAAATACTCATTTAGCATTATTTTAAACAATAAAATAAATTTAACTTTAAAAATTTATTAAAAAACAAAACCTTCACTAATTAATTATAAAATTATCACATCACATTATCATAAATAATATATAAAAATATAATAATAAATCAAATACCTAAATGTACCAATTTAAAGTGGCCAACACATTATACCAAACATTTCATGAGATATGAGATAAGGGTATATCAATAGTACCTTTAAAGTGAAGGTCGCATCAGAATGTGATAGCATGATTTCTAGTTTATCACATGATACCAACCAATCTCATACGTTATACCTTATGATGAAATATATAATAAGACAACATTGATTGAGAAGTTTTATTTATAAATGGACGTATAAGATTCTTATGTGGGAAAGGGGTTACATTCTAACATGAGTTTAAAGTTGGTCCAAGTGAATGACCATTATCACCATTATATATAATAAATTTATCTCAACTATATATATATAATTTATTTAAACCAACACAGTAAAATGTTTATTTTTTAAATTTTATATAATGTTTTTTTATATATGAACATAAATATCATTTTTATTAAATTATATAATTTATTTTTATTTAAATGCAAAATCATTTATAAAAAGCATAAAAATAAATTAAGAAACTACTCATATAAAAACTTAAATTTATATGTAAAATCTATTTTTATTTAAATGCAAAATCATTCATAAAAAAACATAAAAATTAATTAAAAAATTACTCATTATCTAAATTTATATAAATAATTATTAATATGAAACAAAATTCCACCATTTTTTATGGTGACTAAATAATAACTTAACTTATAATTTTCTTTTGACAACAAAACAAGATATCTTCATCCTCAATAAAATGGTGTTGGTTTTACTTGTACAAGCATATTAGTGAAGATTACCTAGCAAAATTAATAACTTTAAGCTTTGAGGGGATAAGTATTTAATAATAAAAGTCTAAGATCAATAAAAATGGCTTCCTTAAATGTTTCTCGTTATAAATCCAAATAAATTGTCCATTCTAAAAATATACAACGAAAATACATATAAAACTAAACATAGAATGGAAATTATGTTGAAAGAGTTACAACTTTGACCTAGTTGGTTACTGTATCTCCTCTTATGTGTAGTCCTCAATGGGGCAGCCAAAGGAGTTGTTTAGTGGAGAACCGAGGTATCTAGAAAGGAACGTTCATGTGATGGTCAATGTTGGTGACATGGTCACATATATAGGTTGATGTAATGTCCAACCATTTCAGTTGACGATGAAGGTTCTTGAAGTCAATGTAGGATCCCTTCTCCCAGTCATGTAAGGCTAGAATTTGCTTGGATGCTTTGATGCATAGGTAGTTTGTGGATTTTCTCACTTCAATGATAATGGCTTCCATTTTCCACTTCCAACCTTTCAAATTATCATTGGAGATGACCGAAGACTGGATTGGATCGAAGAGATGTCATTTCCATCAAGAAATATATCAACTTATGATTGGACAATTCTTACATACCCTAAGCAAGTTTGGGTAGTATATTGCACACTTATCCATGTATAATATCTTTTAGTGAGAGAGGGACACGATCCATTAGAAGAGCAAACTTAGAGGAAATAGGGGAGACTAACAAGGATCAAATAATGGAGGAGTGGGGCATTTTGTTGACAATGCTCTCTTGAATCTTGATCGGTGATTGGGGTTGATTGAATACACAACACACAGTAGAATGGGAAAATTCAAAGCGTAGCCTAGGAGTCATTAATGATAGATACAAACTTGCAAGACTACATATGACATAATAACTTGACAAGCCTTAAGCATGCACTAAAAAAATTACCCTTCACATTGACTGATTAAGGTTCCCTACCCAAAATCTTGAACATTGCAATGCTTTAGACAAGGGACTTGCCATTGAATGTTCTAGGAAGGATTTTTGAGTGGTGCTTAATTTTTTCCTAATAACTTTGATGGAAACTTTGTAACGAGGGAACTAGTCCACATGGAATCTATTCTCCATTGAAAACCAAGAGGGCACCTTAAGGAATAGAGTGTCGAGGATAGGGTGACACTCCCTTAGGAAGATGTCCCATCAACCACTTGGAAATGCCATATGTGATCTTTCTTTACAAGGTGCTCTAACCATTGCAATATGATTTAGGTGATGAATGTGATTTATGGAGGGATTGATTGTTTTGGAGGCTGGCATGGGGTGAACACGTCTTTTGTGTGACATCATGGGAAGGGAAACAATAAGGAGGTCTCTTATCCGATGATTGAAAAACTTAATAAACTTATTTCTATCCTTTCACCTACATTTTCAAGTTGGTAGTGTGACTTAGTTGAAGTTTCACTCAACATGGATGAATAATACTACTTTGAATTACTTCATAAGGAGAGATATTCTAAGGAATAACCAAGCCAAAGAGGAGAGAAGATAACCTATTGTGATAGAGGGATTAAATGGTGATTGCTGAGTCCCCAATTATTGTAATATTTTCCCTGTGAGAGTCCTCAATAATCTCATCCCTTTGAAAGATTGCAAAACTTTCACCCTGTTGTTCTAGAATACCTATGAGAAATTCAATTTCTTGTATTCTTCGAGGTCAAAGATAACATCTTTACTCCTACCATTCCAAATAACTTATAAAATGTTATATAAATAAAAATCATAAATTAAAAAAAACTCACAAAACATAACATTAATATTGTTAATATTAAAATAAAAAAATATATTCAAGAACTTAGACCTTAAATGCTTCAAAAACTTGAATGATGAAGATATTGATTCAGTGGACCTTCAAAGTAAATCCATTATTATTATTGTTGTTGTTATTATTTAAACTTTTAATACAAATCATATTTTATAAACAAAATACTATTTTATAATTAAATTATATTTTAAATACGGAACAAAATTATAAAATAAAATAACTATTAACATAAAATAAAATAAAATCAATAACATATAAACCATAACCAAAATAAAATAAAACTATAACTATACTACGAAGAAAATTATATTTTTATGAGAGCAAATATATATTTTTAACTTTTATATAGATATAAACTTCTTTGGTAACATAAAATATATATGAATAATTGAGGCTCCATGTTAAATTGTAAATTTAAATTTTTAAATATTGATGTAAGAAATAGTATTTAAATTGTTATGATATTTTTAATTATTTATATTTTTGAAAAAATAAAAATAATAAAAATAACTGAATAAATTATTTATATTTAAAAATATTTTTATAACAATTTTTATTATGATAATTCATCAAAAATTTTAAAATTTAAATATCTTTTATTATATCTATGTTTTAAAGTTTTATAAAAGTAATGAGATAATTGAATAAATTTGGTTATATAGTTTCTTTTAAATTGAAAAACTTGATAAAGAATTATTAACATCATGTAATATAAAAGTAATAGTCTAAATATTAGATGTTTTTTTTTTTTTAGAATATGGTAAAAACTTTTAAGTAATTTTTGAAAAAGTATATAATAATTGTTAAACTTAGATAATTTTAGTATCTTTAGATATTTAACTTATTTACCATTCAAATAAGTAATTTAAACATATTAAAATTTAAATTAAAAAAAAACACCAACAAAATCCAAAATATCTAACCAATAAAATACTTCAGTCTTGCCTGTGTTAAAAATCTTGAATTTTCCACGAACCATATTAGGGAAGTCACTTGTTAGACTTTATTAATTCCTTTTTGATTACTAAGAAGTTCAAAATAAATCAAAGAAGTTCAAAATAAAAACTAAAAACTAAAGATTGTTAAGTCACCCGTTAGACTTTAATAAGGAGTTGCTTAACTAGGGGACTTTTTGACTTTTCAATGAATTTAATCTACAAAATTTGTATTTTTTTGTTGTTTGTTGAACGATTTTAAGTTCAGAAATAAAATCAGGTAACAAGAAAAACTCCACCACCTACTCTCTGTAAAATCTAGCAATGTTTTTGAAGATATTGAAAATTCCGTAAAGAAACAAAAAATTAGTAAAAACTAGCCCAATTTTTTTTTCAAAAAGTCCCCTCTTTAGACAACTCGCTGTATTAATCCCTACGACATTAAGAAGGTCAAAATAAGAAGTTCATACAAACAGAAAACAAAGGTTAAAAGTTCAATAAAATGAAAAAAAAAGATGTTCGTTTACTTTTAGTGTAAAGTGTGTACACTTTAACTTTGATCAGTCGTTCTAAAAGTGTAAGACCTAAAAACAAGTATTTTAATATTTTTTTTTAATGGACTAAATAGATCATTTCAACCGTTTTTAGAAATTTAATCGTTTGTAGGTAAACTTAGGATTCCATACTTTTAACCACTTTTTATAAATTTTAATGGTTTGTCAGTAAACATAGGATTCTATCCTTTTTGTAATTGGTTAATGATCCCTTTCAAATAAGTTTTTCTCTCAATTATATTTTATTGGGAACTGACATTTTATATTGCATACGTACGTTTTATTTATCTTAAATTAACACGAGGGGTTTTACCTACTTAAAAACTATCTTTGACTTTCAAAGTGTATTATAATATGCTTTTTTTTTTATAAGCCTTATTATGGTTTCTACAATGGTCATTAATAAATGGTGTAATGCTTGGTTATTGTTTAGTAGGTTGTTGGATCTCAACCACCTTGAAATTATTATGGTTTTTACAATGGTCATTAATAAATGGTGTAATGCGTGGTTATTGTTTAGTAGGTTGTTGGATCTCAACCACCTTGAAATCTAAAGGCTTGTTACAGAAAAACCATTACTTTAAAGCCTAGGTAGAAGGCTGGTTAATGTTAGCCTTTTACAACTACCTTATCCACCCACTATTATGGTTCTTAAGAACTATTATTGCTTTGCACAAGAAAACCAGATTTGATTAACCTCTAGTGTGTGTTGGAGAGTCGGAAATGGAGCTAATATACGCATTGGAGTGGACCTGATTACTGGTATGGATAAATCTTTTGCGCTGTCCATGGTATTGTTACATTATTTAGATGATTATGGGCTACATACTTTAAATCAGATCTGCACTGATTGGTTGGAAGGTTATTTCGGTAAGTATTAGATGGACGCTGATGAGTTGGAGCTTGGAGGAAATTGGAAAATTGAGTGGGAACTTTACACTCATTCGTTGTCTGCGTTGGGTATTAGATTCGCTTTAACGGAGGATCGATTGGTGTGGGCAGCAAATAAAAAAAATGGAATGGTTACTGTTAAGCTAGCTTATACGTACTTATACGTACATTTTGGAGAAGTCAAACATTTTGCAGCAGAATAGATTATGGATGTTACTCTGGATATGGATAATCTCTGTGAAGATAAAATGGTTTAGCTGGTTATGTTTGATGAATAAGATAAGTACATGGGATAATCTATGTAACCGTGGCTAGATAGGGCCAAACTTCTGTCACCTATGCAGAGAAGCAAGTGAATCGACAAACCATTTATTTGTGGATTGTGTTTTTGGAAAATCTGTGCAGGAAAATGTTGCAGAAGCTTTGGGCATAAACTTCATTTGGCAGGACAAATGCTTAGAGGATAATTTCACTGAATGGATCAACAATGGTTCCACGCAGGTGTCTCTCCCTTTCTTTTGCAATTGGGCTATATGGTTGAGTATAAATGCTTGTATTTTCAATGACATTGATCCTTCAATTCAGAAAACGGTAGTTAAATGTTTAAATTTTATTGCTGATTATCTGGTTGAGGCTATTATTAGAAGGAATAGAATTATTGGGTGTGCATCTGTGATCAAAGCACCTACATGTTTTTTCGATGGAGCAGCCGCAAATATGTTGGCTGGTGTTGGCGCTGTGCTTTTTATTGGCAAGGATCATTATTTTAACATTTGATTAGGTTGCGGTTATTGAACAAACACCCAGGCTCAGCTCTTAGCCTTTTGGGGGTTGTTATTTGTGGCTGATATATGGGGTCTGCCGAAGCTGAGTGTCTATGGGGATTCAAAGACAATCATTGACTGGGTTAATGATTTGGTGATTCTGGAGGTTCTCTCACTTGAACATTGTTGTCAAAGAATCAAAGACATTATCAAGGGATTTTACTCATTTTCTTGCAAGCATACTTATGGTGAACACAATGAGGTGGCATATACATTATCAAAAGAGGCGTTGGAATTAGATGATGGAAAATTAATTGCTCAAGAATTTACCGAAAATTCTATGAGTGAATATGTTCTAAATATTGCATTTTAGTGTGTTCAAATGACAAAATATTGTCTGTGTTTTGGAAAGTTGGGAGGAATAGAATTTATCATTTTTGTAGGAAGTTTATTGGGTGTGGTTTTGGATGGCTGGAACGATTAGTTTGGATGGTTTTTTGAAGGTTTTTCCTTTTGAAAATCTGATATGTAAACAGATTCTTTTAGCAATAAAAAAAGATGATTTTTTCTATAATAACTGAAATTACAAAATTGAAAAAATAACAATTTCCAAAAACAATTTTAATCAATTTTGATAAAAAAAATTCACTATAAAAGCCACACTAATCCAAATTGGGTTAAGAGTTATATGGGTTGCAGCGCTGGTTTAAAGGTGATGACATTCACAGTGAAAAGTCAATGCAAAATGAAAAGATTAGCAGTGCCAGTACCTACCTGGTCTCTGTCATCTTCCAACTTGATTTGAAAGATTCTAAATTTATAAAAAAGGACAGGACAAAAGCAAAAGTAGGGGGCCCTTGCATGTTTTGGAGTGCAGCCATTCCAAAACCATTGGCCCGAGGGTCACAATGGGCACACCCTAAACCTAAAACTGCCAGTGAGATAATTCGATGATGCATACCACCCTGTAAGGTCCTTTAAACCTAAAACTGCCAACCAAAAAATGGAATGATCAAAGCATACCACTCTGTAAGGTCCTTTAAACCTAAAACTGCCAACAAAAAAATGGAATACTCGGGAGTCGGAACCCAATGGGTATGATGCCGCGTAGGATAAACGTTCACCAAAACGCCCCGCTCTGCCAGCGAATTTTTGTATAGAAACTGGTTTAGATTTTTAACAGAAAGTGTTATTTTTTCAATTAAAATTTTTTTGCGATTAGATTTAGAGGTCTATTTCAAAACGACCCAGATTGCCTAAATTGTAATTTAAAACGTCGTTGATATTCTCTGCCGGATTTCGGCGAGTCGGGGGCGTTTTGGTGAACGCTTATACTGCTCCGTATGATGCCAGAGGAAACAGACTAAAAACTTATTATAAACAGAAAGCTCTTATAATAATGTAAGATTCGAAGAAACGTGACACCACCTTTTCTGATTGAACTGTCTGCTTTGACTGCCATTTCTAACTTCCTGTCATATTTCACGTTCATGGGACGATCACAATTGGATTTAATTCAATATTTGATTGGAAACCATGCTTATATCTTTTTGTGCAATCCCTGGAATTAATTATTGCTATACAGCTCATGGTTGGAGGTAGAAATGAAGTGTATTTCAGATGAATTTAATGCTCCAAACACTCTGAAAGCGTTCCTTATTTGAGTTTCTCTAACTCTGAAAGTTATTTGCAACTGAGCTCAATAACGGCCCATAGATGGGCTTCACTGGAACTGCATTTCTGTTAGTTCTCATTAAATGCATAGCTTTGGTCTTGGCTGCCTCTGATCCCCACAGCTACAGGTTCTCTTCCTTCAACGACACTGACAGACAAGAGTTAGATCTGTTAAATGCCAACATAGCTCTTGGGGCATTGCAAGTAACTCCCGATACACTGGACACCAGATTTCCTCTCACGAATCTCAGTGGGAGAGTTTTGCTGGATCAAGGCTTCAAGCTATGGAAGAATTCCTCAAAAGGAACAGTTGTGGCATCTTTCAATTCTTCTTTCGTTCTGAATATAGTGCCCCAGGATGGATATGGCGACGGACTGGCTTTCATTGTAACGAATGGGAAAGATGATATGCCTGAGAATAGTTATGGGCAGTATCTGGGACTGTTCAACGCTACAACGGATGGAGATTCAAATAACAGATTGGTTGCAGTGGAGTTCGATACCAGAAATAGCAATACCGACGATCCAGATGATAATCATGTCGGAATAGATGTGAACAGTATAGAATCCATCATAAAGGCTTCTGTAAGTCCTCGCAATATTACTCTCAAGAGCCAATCGGACATTGCTGTGTTGGTTCAGTACAATGGGGTTTCGAAACTTATGAGCGTGTATATCAACAATGGTAATGTGTCGAATGCCTCAAACCCTCTTCTTTCTGTTAATCTTGATTTGTCTATGATTCTGGAGGATGAAATCTATTTTGGGTTCTCAGCTTCGACGGGTCTTCAAACTGAACTGAACTGCATTCGATCCTGGAACCTCACTGTGCAAAATCTGGGGTCAGGGAACCATAGAGGGCTTCTCATAGGGCTCGCAGTGGGTCTGCCTAGTTTTGTTGTAATAGTGGGTTTAGTCGTTGCAGGGGTTTTATGGCGACGAGGGCATGAGAACCGTAAGTCTATTCGTGTTCTGGAGAGAGCCCTGACGGATTCGACTGGGGGACCTCGTAAGTTCAAACTGAGAGATGTTAAGCGTGCTACTCATAATTTTGATAGGAAATGCTTGTTGGGTCAAGGAGGGTTTGGGGCTGTGTACAGAGGGGTTTTGTCTAATAAAACCCTTGTTGCTGTCAAACGTGTTTCGGAGAACTCTAATCAGGGTGAGCAGGAATTCATGGCAGAGGTCATGATTATCAGTAGGCTTCGTCACAAGAATCTTGTGAGGCTGTTGGGTTGGTGCCATGAAGATGGAGAACTGCTGCTGATCTATGACTTGATGCCCAATGGTAGCCTGGATAAGTGGATTTTTGAAAAAGATGCCAATCATGAGGTTCTGGACTGGCATCACAGATGCAAGATAGTGTGTGGAGTTGCCTCTTCTCTGCTTTATCTGCACGAAGAATGTGAGCAGCAGGTGATCCACAGAGATTTGAAGGCGAGCAATATCATGCTTGATTGTGATTACAATGCTCGTCTTGGTGATTTTGGGCTTGCTAGATTGATTGAACATAATAAGAACTCTTATACCACAAATGCAATATCAGGTACTCCGGGGTATATTGCGCCGGAGTACTTTCACACCGGGAGGGCTACAACTGAATCTGATGTGTTTAGTTTTGGGGCTGTGGCTCTAGAGGTAGCTTGCGGGAGAAGACCCAGAACAGAGGCGCAGCTTTATCTTGTCGATTGGGTTTGGGGGCTCTATCGAGAAGACAGGCTCCTTGAAGCTGCAGATCCAAGGCTCCTTAATGATTTTGATAGAGATGAGATGAAATGTATGCTACTTGTTGGTTTGGCCTGCTCTCATCCCAGCCCTCAAGAAAGGCCAACGATTAGACAGGTTCTGCAAATCCTTAACAAAGATGCACCCCCTCCAATTATGCCCTTGTTTAAGCCTGCATTTGTCTGGCCTGCCCCCAATATGAGTGATATTCTATCTAGTTCTAGTAATTTCAGCACACAGTAAAACAGGGCAGCATTGAATGTGTAGATGAGAAAACTAAGTGAAGTGAGCAGATCTGTGGCTATCCTCTCTGTGCATCAAATTTACTATTTCCTTGTTTTTGGAACATTGGCTTGGTTCGAGAGGATGTGGAGCAGGGGTGGGCATTTTCAACATTTTTGGGGATTTTTGTCCTTTTTTCCCATTTTCTGTGTATCTCTATGGTCGGTCAGGAAATCAATCAGGTACCCCTTCGCAGTTTGTCTTGTTCTTCTGTTATTACTTGAGGAAGTGGCTCAAGTACCTGCTTGTAGTTAAAGTCAAAGGTCTCGCCTTGTGGTAAAATCTCTGTTCCGCTATACATCTCATGGTACATGTAAAAGCAACAGTGGAATTCTAGACTTTATTATGTATGTTGCGAGGACCTTTCTGCAGGATGTAAGCCATTGAAAGGTTATTTTGTCCTATTTATCTCAAAAATCATTTGCCTGCGTGAATATCTTCTATCATATGAGTTCTTTCCTGAATTTCTCCAAAGAGAGAGTGTTGACAGAAGCCATCAAATGAAGTTTGTCAATTTGATCTTCAAATATAATGGAGGAAAGAAGATTTAATAGAGCATCTTCTTTCATGTTGAGGTTTGTTTAGCTTGCAATCGCTTTCAACCAATTTCTTCAATGTAATCGATGTTCAAGTCAGGGAAAGAAATATCTTTCACATCATTTATTGTTGAGATGTGTATTTTGATTGCAGAAGACGTGGATGACGTTATTCTTGATAAAAAAAACTATTTCTTTCCTGTTATTTATGTGCTTATTATACAATAGTGACAAGAAATTTCTTTCCAATTGATCTCTTCAAAGTTTATTGTGTTGTTTTTTAAAGAAGTATTTCTGTTCTCATTTGGGGAAAGTCACCCTTCATAACCCATGTAAGAAATAATGATATTTTGCTGTTTAAGAAAGTAACTGCTCAATATTCAGAAAGTGACAGGGAAGCTGTGAACAATAAATTATTTATCTCACTCATGGGTCTGTCTCCAATATCCAGTTTACTGGATTGATCCTTTTGTGCCCTTGTTTTCTAGCCTTCATTTGTTTTCATGTGCTTACATTTGGGCATCTGTATATGAGCCCTTTTATGAATTTATTGGAGGTTGACATAATCAGAGAATAAAACTTTTGATGAAACTCATTACTGGTAATAAAACTTGTGATGATAACTAGTAATTATTTGCAAACTATGCAGTTTTGTCTATGTTGTTTGTTTAGCTCAAAATAAGTTGATCCTACACAATGTGTTTTTTTATAATTGAATTAATGTTGTATATGAAACTTGTCAAACTCAGCCAACTTTATAATCCAAAGCTCTATGCCTGCCAGGATTTGATCCTGGGTCATTTGCATGATGATGCCCCATCTCAATCACTAGACCAGCCTGATGGACTTGGTTTGTGCTTTCCAAAAATGACTTTAAGGAAATGGTCTACCATGGACAGGAAATGTTATTCAACTCAGCCTTTCAGTTGATCTATCCCAAACTTTACGGGACATGTCATGGTCCATTTGAGAGATCATTACATTTATGGCTGCCAGCTGGCTGCTTAGGTGTGATTTCTGCAAGGAAAGAAAGGGTTTCATTAGCCTTCTCTTCCAGTGTTTTCTTTTGAACTTTTTGCTAGATTGGATGGAAGTTATTTGAGGTAAGATATCAGTCCTCCTATATAGGGATTCAGATTTGGGTCTCTTTTGAAATTCTGCTTTGTGAGATGACATGGATTCCGAGCTCTCTTCTTTTGCAGAAAATTTCCAGTTTGTGACTAAGGATGTGTTTTCATTTTGAAGCTTATGCCTTTGCTTGTGTTTATCATCAGCTAATAATACCAATATTTTTCAGCCTGTATTGCTTGTTAACTGCACTTTGATTTATCACAGAGCTTCTGACTTTTTCACATGCCCGAGAAGCTATAAGTCACTTGACATGGGACATGGGGATTTGTGTGTTCTGTAGACCCCTGACATGAGACATGGGGACTTGTGTGTCCTGTAGACCCCTGAAATGGGACTCATCGGGACAAGTGTGTGTGTATCTATATATAAAATAAACCAAATTGTCCCGAAGAGATGTCAATTCCATTGAGAATTATGTCACTTATGACTGGACAATTCTAACATACCCTGAGGAAGCTTGGGCAGTATGCACACCTATCGGTGGATAATTTCTTTTGGTGAGAGAAGGATATGATCCACTAGAAGAGCAAGCTGAGAGGAAGTAGGGGAGACTAACAAGGATCGAATAATGGAGTGGGGAGTTTCCTTGACAATGCTCTCTTGATAGGTGATTGGGGTGGATTGAATACACACTACACAGTAAAGGGAGAAATCCAACATTGGAATGGAATGCATGGTATATATGAGTTAACTCATCCGGACTAGATGATGCCAATATTGGTTGGGCTTGGTTATTGCTTATGTTGTATCAGAGCGACACTAGGTTCTCCTTCGAGGGGCCTGTTTATGTGGATATGCTGTAAAGGGGACGAGATTTCAGCCATGTGGGTTCCATCATTGAACTCTGAGGGAACTTAACGCCGTCGATATTTGATTCAACTGAAGTGGAGATATAGTATATTGTAGTTGATTCTTGGCTATCATTTTTTGGTGGTAGTATATGATCATAATAGGGTGGGGGTTATTACAATTGTAGTACCCTTAGTTGTGGGCATGATGTCAACTAAAAGTGTGTGGTGCGGTGGACTTGGTATTCGATGATTGTGGGGAAAGCAAACATGTTATGACTGAACTGTTCACATTGTGCATATGGGTAGGTATAGCATGCCCCCATCGATCTTGAGACATAAGATATGGTAATTGTCTCTTTGATGGGGTTGACGTGCTCATTTCCAAGGATCCTTCTTGTGGGGTAACTAGGGTTGGTTGTTGGCGAACAACCTCTAGTGTAGCTTGAAATTTTGGAGGGATGGACATTAGTGTGTAGTTGGCATATGTGTGGCATAGGGCACATGGATGATTTGTATGCAATGTTTTAATCTGTGTTTTAGTGATTGCCTTTGAATTAATGGGAGAGGTGCCCACAACTAGAGGGTGGAGAAGGATCCATAGTTTTGGGAGGTTAGGGAAAGTATTAGTAGCATGGCCATGGGCATCACATAATGCACATGGAGGTGGCATCTTGGCGGCCTTAGTTGTATTAGTATTGACGCCCCCTACTTTCATTTTCTTTCCCCTAGTGGTCTTAGCATGGTGAGGTTAAAGGTGCGAATGGATGCTCTTGAGATGAGACTATCTTCTTGGGAGAGTGGGGGAACACCACTAGTTGTAAGGTTATGTTTGCTTGAGATGTCATCATAGTTTAAGAACGTAGAGGGGATAAGTACCATATGGGTATTCCCAATGTGAGCCTTAGGAGGTAAGTGTGGCCATTAATGGGTGTCTAGTAATTCCCAATGGTGGAAAGAAGGTGTTGAGGCCTGGAAATTCGTAGGCAACAACAGCAAGGGATTCTCCCTAGTCAACGTTCCCAACTAGCCCGTGACTGTTTGGTATAGGGAATCCGTTCGGTTTGCGGTCCGGCTACCGAAGGTCAAGTAACAAAAACAAAGGGTTTTACCGGTTGTGGCCCGGTCCACCGTGTATATTTTTGTATTTTTGACTTTAAGTATGACATGTAAGTGCCTATCTAAAATACAGATTGATAAAGAATACGAGGAGCGGTCACAATGTGATGCACAGGTTTTTACCTCTCGTCTTAGGCTCTCTCGCATCTAAATCACACACAACTGAAAAAATAATATTAACTAAGTTGTCCCTAGGGAGCAAGATTATCAATTCATGAGTACTGAAATACTGTTCATATGTTAAGATAAATCACATATAGCTGTTTTTAGAATCAAAACACATAAACATGAATAAAGATATGTACAACAATATAGCTCGTCATCCGTTAAAACATTCATTACTCATAGTGGGAATTATCACAGAATAAACCAGAGAACATTCATATAAGAACGTAGGTTTAGAAAGTTAGAACGATCTCATAGTTAATGAAACACAGCTGAAAACGAAATAGTTCCCCTTCAACATTGTTCATTTCATCATATTTGAACATCCCACACAACACTTTCTCCAACAAGGAAAATTGTAATTTTATTATTGCAAAACGAAATAGTTCCTCTTACAACAAGTAGTTCACAAGTCTCTCCGAGAAAAAACCCATTCTCTTTCTTTCTTTTCCCATTTATACAAGAACCAGCCCAACCTTTCGGTTGCCCCACAAACGTTTCAATTCCTAGTCTTGTCGTTTTGTGAATGCTCATAATTCCATGTTACGTTCAAATAAAGACCTTTATAAAACGAGCATAGCTAGGTAACTGACGAGACGCCCAAGCCTGGGCCTTTGCTCTCTAATGATTACGCCCTACCATTCCTCGGTCCCTCTTCAGACCCTTATCATTTTCTTCTTCGATTAGCGATTCTGTCGCCTTATGCTTTAACATGCTTTGTCCTCCACCTGCATCTTCTTTGCCACGATAATCTTCAAAGGGATCTGAGAAACTGCCATGTCTATCTGCGATCAAACGAGAATTTATCATTTGTTATGACTATCTTTAAGAAACATAAATTATAATATCAATGAAATGAGTACTAAAGAAGAGAAAACTGGAGTTGGGTTCTTATGTGCAAATTTCAACCTAGAAACAAGGCACACCGGTCTCTTACGAAAACAGTTACAATCTCATAACAATTGGCGGGAAAACGATTAAGAACGGGCACATAAAAACCCCCCATCGGCGGATCGGAACACTTGACATCGGTTCATAAGCAGGCTACACAGCCGCAACAGCGGGTAACCTACAATCTAGGGGTTCCGACACACAAACCAAAACTTGCGTGATAAAACGTCGGGGGTCGGATCTTCTGCAGGCATCGGATAGTTAGTGAGCTACACAGCCGCAACGGCGGAGGTTAAAGGGTCAAGAAAAATCGCAGACGAGTCAACATCGGAAAAACAAAGAACAGGATATCAGCGAAAGGACAAACAGTCCGACGGGTAGTTAGTCTATTCTGGGGCCGCAACGATGGAACTCAATCAGCCTGCGGCCTCCGATCGCAGTCATAACTTTTTCTGAAAAAACGAAAAGCAAGGTCTAATTTCCAACAATAAAACGCGGGCTGACCTTCGAAAAACAACAAATGACAATCCCATTTTAAACCTCAATGATCAAACATCCTACAACTTGCTAAGCCTTACAGTCCAAAGCACGCACAGACCCAAACGAAATCCCAAACAGCAAGAAAAACTGGCCTCAAACAATCCAAACATGTAACAGAGTGGGGCAAACCAAATCAACAAGGAGGGTCCAAAATTTTCAGAAATTTGGGAGAAGTTGCAGCTGCAACAATTGGCGGCTCACTGGTGAACCCAGATCTCTGAATAAACTCCTCCTTAAGCAACAGACTATTTAGCAGTGAAACCGACATGCTGAATTCTTTTAGATGTCTGGATTCCCATAATGTCACACATATGTACTTGTAATTATTGATGATAGTCCAATTTTTAGGGAATGAAACCCAAAATCTCAAAGTCAGGATAACTCTTTTGAGACGAAGTAGGTGGATTTTATTTTAACTCTGTCTTTGGGTAGCTTCTAGCTTAGACACCACAGGATTGTAACACATGGTAAACATAAATATTCGTTTGTTCCCCATTCCCATGCCAATTGACACTTTTTGTTTGTGGACTTTATGTCCTTTTGAGTCCTCCTCATGCCTTTTCTTCTGAATTTTATTCAGGATCTTCTATCCATACTGTCCTTTTGTGTGAGATATGCATTTTAATTTTCAGCTCACGGACGAAGAAGAACTTTCGGCTATTTGTACTCATATAATTCAGTACTATGTTTCGATAAATATTGCTTTCTTAGGAGTTTTGACTCTTATTAGCCTTTTAGCTTTCCATTTTTGGCATGGGATCATTTAGATATAATATACTATTTACCTTGCTCCCCTTTCCATGGGTCTTTTGCTGTCACCCCCTAGGACGTTTTAGATGTGAAATGGATGGAGCCTCAAAATAGTATTCCAGACCTTTTGATTCTGAGTTATTTCAGGGATTACGCTGGACCTCAATGTGTTCATAGACATTTAGGAAAATTCCATCAGATTCAAACAATAAGACACAGTCTAATGCCCAAAGAATCTCAATTTATTAAGGGTTTTGATGCTCTCCATGCAACCAAAAGTTTGCTTCTTTTATTGGAATCAGAAGAAACTAAACTAAACAAACAGGAAATGAACAAATCAAAGTGGCAAAACAAGTCAATTATTTATGTACAAAACAAAACAAAATCAAGAAAAATAAGGTTTAAGAACCAAACCATTTACTAGTAGGTTCTCCTCCCATCCTTGTAAATCCTGCAACTTATAGGTTGAGGGGCCAAGTTTTGCCGCAATCTGGAAAGGGCCTACCCATAACTGTTGAAACTTAGTGTGCTTTCCCTTCTCATCATGAGAGTGATCCCACTTAAGAACCAAATCTCCTACTTCAAATTCTTTTGTCCCAGCTTTGTGCTTATCAAACCACCTCTTCACTACCTCTTGTTGTTTTTTAAAACGTTCCCTAGCCCTAGATGTAGATTCCTCTGCCTTCAAAAGATTATGTATCCTCATCTGCAAGACTTCATTATCTGATCCTCTTGATTTTTGAGCTATTATGGAAGAGGGTAGCATGATATTGGGGGGTAGAATGACCTCTTTTCCATAGACAAGGGTATATGGGGACACACCTAACTCATAATTTTAAAGAAGTATTTCTGTTCTCATTTGGGGAAAGTCACCCTTCATAACCCATGTAAGAAATAATGAGATTTTGCTGTTTAAGAAAGTAACTGCTCAATATTCAGAAAGTGGCAGGGAAGCTGTGAACAATAAATTATTTATCTCACTCATGGGTCTGTCTCCAATATCCAGTTTACTGGATTGATCCTTTTGTGCCCTTGTTTTCTAGCCTTCATTTGTTTTCATGTGCTTACATTTGGGCATCTGTATATGAGCCCTTTTATGAATTTATTAGAGGTTGACATAATAAGAGAATAAAACTTTTGATGAAACTCATTACTGGTAATAAAACTTTTGATGAAACTCATTACTGCTAATAAAACTTGTGATGAAAACTGGTAATTATTTGCAAACTATGCAGTTTTGTCTATGTTGTTTGTTTAGCTCAAAATAAGTTGATCCTAGTATATGAGCCCTTCTATGAATTTATTAGAGGTTGACATAATCAGAGAATAAAACTTTTGATGAAACTCATTACTGGTAATAAAACTTGTGACGATAACTGGTAATTATTTGCAAACTATGCAGTTTTGTCTATGTTGTACTTGTTTGTTTAGCTCAAAATAAGTTGATCCTACACAATGTGTTTTTTTATAATTGAATTAATGTTGTATATGAAACTTGTCAAACTCAGCCAACTTTATAATCCAAAGCTCTATGCCTGCCAGGATTTGATCCTGGGTCATTTGCATGATGATGCCCCATCTCAATCACTAGACCAGCCTGATGGACTTGGTTTGTGCTTTCCAAAAATGACTTTAAGGAAATGGTCTACCATGGACAGGAAATGTTATTCAACTCAGCCTTTCAGTTGATCTATCCCAAACTTTACGGGACATGTCATGGTCCATTTGAGAGATCATTACATTTATGGCTGCCAGCTGGCTGCTTAGGTGTGATTTCTGCAAGGAAAGAAAGGGTTTCATTAGCCTTCTCTTCCAGTGTTTTCTTTTGAACTTTTTGCTAGATTGGATGGAAGTTATTTGAGGTAAGATATCAGTCCTCCTATATAGGGATTCAGATTTGGGTCTCTTTTGAAATTCTGCTTTGTGAGATGACATGGATTTCAAGCTCTCTTCTTTTGCAGAAAATTTCCAGTTTGTGGGCAAGGATGTTTTTTCATTTTGAAGCTTAATCCCTTGCTTGTGTTTATCATCAGCTAATAATACCAATATTTTTCTGCCTGTATTGCTTGTTAACTGCACTTTGATTTATCACAGAGCTTCTGACTTTTTCACATGCCTGAGAAGCTATAAGTCACTTGACATGGGACATGGGGATTTGTGTGTTTTGTAGACCCCTGACATGAGACATGGGGACTTGTGTGTCCTGTAGACCCCTGAAATGGGACTCATCGGGACAAGTGTGTGTGTATCTATATATAAAATTAACCAAATTGTCTCGAAGAGATGTCAATTCCATTGAGAATTATGTCACTCATGACTGGACAATTCTAACATACCCTGAGGAAGCTTGGGCAGTATGCACACCTATCGGTGGATAATTTCTTTTGGTGAGAGAAGGATATGATCCACTAGAAGAGCAAGCTGAGAGGAAGTAGGGGCGACTAACAAGGATCAAATAATGGAGTGGGGAGTTTCCTTGATAATGCTCTCTTGATAGGTGAGTGGGGTGGATTGAATACACAATACATAGTAGAAGGGAGAAATCCAACATTGGAATGGAATGCATGGTATATATGAGTTAACTCATCCGGACTAGATGATGCCAATATTGGTTGGGCTTGGTTATTGCTTATGTTGTATCAGAGCGACACTAGGTTCTCCTTCGAGGGGCCTATTTATGTGGATATGCTGTAAAGGGGACGAGATTATAGCCATGTGGGTTCCATCATTGAACTCTGAGGGAACTTAACGCTGTCGATATTTGATTCAACTGAAGTGGAGATATAGTATATTGTAGTTGATTCTTGGCTATCACTCTTTGGTGGTAGTATATGATCATAATCGGGTGGGGGTTATTACAATTGTAGTACCCTTAGTTGTGGGCATGATGTCAACCAAAAGTGTGTGGTGCGGTGGACTTGGTATTCGATGGTTGTGGGGAAAGCAAACATGTTATGACTGACCTGTTCACATTGTGCATATGGGTAGGTATAGCATGCCCCCATCGATCTTGAGACATAAGATATGGTAATTGTCTCTTTGATGGGGTTGACGTGCTCATTTCCAAGGATCCTTCTTGTGGGGTAACTAGGGTTGGTTGTTGGCGAACAACCTCTAGTGTAGCTTGAAATTTTGGAGGGATGGAAATTAGTGTGTGTAGTTGGCATATGTGTGGCATAGGGCACATGGATGATTTGTATGCAATGTTTTACTCTGCGTTTTAGCGATTGCCTTTGAATTAATGGGAGAGGTGCCCACAACTAGAGGGTGGAGAAGGATCCATAGTTTTGGGAGGTTAGGGAAATTATTAGTAGCATGGCCATGGGCATCACATAATGCACATGGAGGTGGCATCTTGGCGGCCTTAGTTGTATTAGTATTGACGCCCCTTGCTTTCATTTTCTTTCCCCTAGTGGTCTTAGCATGGTGAGGTTAAAGGTGCGAATGGATGTTCTTGAGACTATCTTCTTGGGAGTGTGGGGGAACACCACTAGTTGTAGGGTTATGTTTGCTTGAGATGTCATCATAGAGTAAGAACGTAGAGGGGATAAGTACCATATGGGTATTCCCAATGTGAGCCTTAGGAGGTAAGTGTGGCCATTAATGGGTGTCTAGTATTTCCCGATGGTGGAAAGAAGGGAATTTGTGTGATGGGGTCCATAGGGCTATGGTTTGGACTAGTAGCTCCTAGTTGTGTGGGGTTCTTAGACAACAATGGTGAAGAAGAAAATTTTAAGACATCATTAGCCTATGAGATTGTGCAAAGAAGGGTAGAACTTGCTATGGGTATTTGGGGTGAGGCGCCCTGATATGCCCCAGTATTTTGGGTATTTGGGGTGAGGAATCTTTGAGTATTTTGGGTACCATTTTTGTAAAAACTAGTGTTCCTAGGGAATCCTCTACAAGTGGTAAGACACTGTCAATATTGGTTTTGGCTTAGGTTCATAGTGTGTTAACTAATTGAATGAAATGACCCCTCCATTATGTGGAAACATCATTGTGCGAATGACTGACTCAGAGGAAACTTTTTTCATAGCGTGCATATAATAATGTCATAGTAGGATGTTGTAGTCTAATGGGGCATCTATAACCTTGATATCAATCATGATTGATTTTCTTGTTAATTCACCAGGAACATTTTGATATAGTTGTTTTGGTTAGGAAGAACAATTGTGATAAGCCCCGAGTGATGGATAACGATACAAGTTTAGGGGAACCTAAATTTTTCCTTACTGCCTTGGGTTTGATGCATGTATATGTCCTTTGATCAATGAACGTTTCATGTTTTTAATAGTTGCAAGTATCTAAAATGCCACTAAGGAGCATAAGCGTGGTTCAACATTATCCAATTCAAAGGTCATTAGGTACGAGTTAGATGAATCTACTGTGCTAATGCAAATATCAATGCTTTTCTTTGGGAAGGGTATGTTTGGAGGACTTTTGGTGATGACATAGTAGTTGGTGATTGTGATAACTCATTGATGACGCTATTGTTTAATTAAGCAAAGCTTAGGATCCTTAGGCTTGAATGAATTCACTGTGAAAGAAGTTTGTAGGATAGAGAAGCAATTCAGTGTATACTAATCAAACATTCATGGTGAAAATTAAAACAACCAGGAGACAAAATTGGTTAGCATAGCATTGCACGAATTATCATTAACTTCTATGTAAATAAAAATCATCATACAATAGGGAGAATTCGAATATACTAGGTATGATTTGAATTCATCAACTTGAACTGAATCTAGTGCTAACTAAATGTGAGAAAATCACCACTGGGAGCTCACTAATCTAACTCAGGACAACTAAATCAGTTCACAGTTAGTGAATTGGACAAGGTAGGTAGGAAAAGGTGCCTAACCTCCTTGAATCAGGGAAAAGTGGCGGTAGACTAACTGGAGATGAACTAACTGATGCCCTTCTGAGGATAACTCAACACAGACTAGGGTGAACTGATGATGAACTCCCATGACTCGGTATGGGCTCCTAAATTATAGGGATTGGCCTTTGGAGCTCCTAAACTCATGCAAACTGGCGCATCAAGTGTTAGGTGGGCCCCAGATGAGTCCCCCCATTGCACTAGTGAGGTGGCATTAAACTCCTAAGCTAGGAAATGACAATTTAGACTATGGTGGTCAAAGGGAGGATTATTAATTAATCTTAACAACTATAACTCTATCTTTTGCATGAGGGTCATGGGCAGTGCACCATAGAGGTGCCTTTGACACATGTGGTGTGCGGTCATTACTAGGGCATGGGAGTTGTAGAACTTTGTTGGTAGATATTTGGTTACATTTGGGATTGGCCATAGGTAGTTCAAGAGGCATGCCATATTTTTTATTATGGCTTTGGAGATTTACCTATGCTAAGCTAATACAAATATTTGATAAGAGGCGTCTATAGATTCAGTTGGATTTTGAGGAGGATGTGACCTACCTGCAGGATGCGGTTTCTTGTCTCGTGTTGATTTGTTACAAAGCCTTGTTGAGTGAAGGGGTTCCATAACACTACAAGAGTTGGCTATTGAGAAGCATAAGGGCTTTGTGGGGCCTGGTCAACCATCATCTCTTTGATTCATTTATACTTAGGTATTTGGGGGAAATGGTGAGTATAATGGCCAAACTCATCACATAAAGTGCAAGGGAAATTGGTTTGTAACCCATTTTTTTCCTTTGGTTTGGTTGGTTATTTTTTCCAGTATTTTAAATCTAGTTTCCTTTGTTAGATGTACCCCAAAATTTACTATTTTTAGGCCTATAGCCCTACAGTGGTTTGATGCTTTGTCTTTTCCTTTATTTTTCACATCATTTTACGAATTGGATGGTTTTAGCATTATCAATTGTTCAAATGCCTGTATTTGCCGAGAAGGTTAACGTTGTACAAATTAATTGTTGACTTGTTGAGTGAGATTTTGTGGTGTTATTGGGCCATGGAATGGGAAGTAAGGGTTGGTATGTGGGGGATTGCCATACCAGTTTTATGTGGAATATGAGGTCGATGTGTTTTCACTAGTCCATTGTGGATTAAATGGGGGTATTAGGTTTCTGGTGATGCTTACACCCCTTGGGAGGTCGTGCTAGGATGCCCATATGATAGGTATGGACCACGTTGTGAGATGGGTGGAATGTTGAAGGCATATTGTGATGTTCAATTATTGGTTGTCCATACGCCGTAGTAGCACTTCTGTGAGATGTATTTAATCGATTAAACTGGTTGCATAAGGGATTTGATGGCTATATGGGGTATTGTTGTGGCCCATGTTTTCAATTACTCCATTGGCATCACATGATGCACTGAGAGTGTCTCTTTCAAAAGGGAGAGGGTGAGGAGCATCTAGAAGAACTATATATAGATGCCTTTTCTAGCCATAAATTAGGTTATTTATTTTTTTGTCTTGTATTTGTTTGCTTTCTTCTCCTTGATCATAACACTTCATCTCCTTAAGGTAGCTCTATCCTTGTACATTGCAAACCACCTCAACTGCATAGTAGAACAATCTTTCCCATGTGATTTTTCACAATAGATTGTGATCCCCTTGTCATAATCTATTTTTGCAAACCTACTGAAAAGTGTTATTACAAGATTGAAATCCCTACATATTTAAAAGAAGCCATACCCATGTCCATATTTATAGGTAAACGACATGTAAGTGTACTTCGATGTCACGAGTCCAACAAAACTAACAATTCATCGATCCAAATCTCGGTTATCAAGTTATGATGAGTTTCAACACGCTTCCTATTGCCATTCAATGTCACTATACAAATTTCAATCGGGGGCATAAAATCCAATATAAGTAGCATAATTGAGTGTCGTAATCTCCCGCAAGTTTGTTTGTGCAAGGTTAAGATGACCACACTATCCACATTCTTTGTTGGTATAGTATTCAAAAATTTACCCTTTGATTCCATTTAAAGACACTTGACGAATTTCAACCTAAGAGCATAAAATCTAATCCGAGTAGTAGAGTTGTGTGTCATAACCTTCTACAAGTTTGTTTGAGTAAGACTGATATGACAAGAATGCCCAGATGCTCTGTTGGCTTAGTATTCAAAATTTATCCTCTGATGCAAAAATTGCATTGCATGTTACTAAGCAAAATCCTACGTTAGGAAATGGTGGAAGTAAACAAAATTTGGTCCATGGACTTACGGTAGAGGGTTGTCCCTAGGTGTATTCTAATGTCAACAGAAATAACTATTTATCAATCATAGTCTTTGTTATCAAGTTATGAAAATTTTCAACTTGCTTCCTAAAGTCATTCATGGACACTTGGTGAATTTCATCCGAGGGCATATAATCCAATATGAGTAGTAGAATTGAGCGTCATAACCTCTTGCAAGTTTGTTTAGGAAAGGCCGAGATGACCACGATTCAAAAGGCCATTTGCATGTTACTCAATAGAACCCTAGTTCCAAAAATTGTTGAAAGAAACAATGTTTGCTTCATGGACTCATGGGAGAGGGATATCCCTAAGTGTACTTTGATGTACGAGTCCAAAGGAATTGATGGTTCATCAATCCAAGTCTCACTTAACTAGTTATGACAACTTTCAACACACTTCCTAATGTTGGAATGTGTAATTTTAATATTACATGTGTAATAATGTCTAGTATGTTGTCGTAAGATGTGTTATCTAGCAAAGGAAGGAATGAATAACTATAATCTCATGTAAAAGGAGTTATCCCATATGCATCATGGATTAATATTATCCGATTATCATTCATCATGTAATGAGGTGAAAACTCATATATCCTACATGTATGTTGAGATGTTATTCTTCCATACCTCTAGCTATATAATAGAGGTGAAGGTGAGTGTTTGGGCATATCCTGTGATTTGTATTGTAAATCTGTGAAGCATATGTGGAGTGGATCTCAAGTGTAATATTGGAGATTTCTGAAGAATAAGAAGACAATACATTCTCATGGATGTTTATCCATTTGGGGTTTTACCATGTAAATATGGTATACCATTTATTTTCTCTTGTTTCTAGTTTCTTATTCTGATCATATTGTTGTTTGTATGGATAGAAGGCTAGACTAGTAGATTCTTGTTATTGATTTCCATGTTAGCAAACATATTGTTGTATGTTCATGCAAATCCTCAATATTCTAACATGGTATTAGAGCTAGTTACTATGCTATATTTTCTTTGGTGATTTTTTACAAGCAACAATTCTTCAATTTGTTTTGAGGCATTCTATATTGAGTACATTTTTCATCATTTCTATCAAATATGTGTGGTTATTCTTTTATTTGGGTATTTCTACATGTTTGATATTTTTTCAAACACTAATTATCACCATTTAATTTATAGAAAAATTTCATAATTTTTCTAGTTTTTCTTGATTTTTTCTATTGATATGAGGTGGAATCCATTGTATACTAACTCGATTTCAAGGATTTATCGTTTTTGTAGCAGATCTAATGTTTTTTCAACTTAATTTCAGTGTGTTTTGTCACAGGTTTCCATATAGGATGACAACTAGTTTTACAACTAGTTTTACAACTTTATGTTTTTTTGGACAGTTTCAGGAGGTTTAGGGAAGACATACACTTTTTGGTCTGAGGAAGTGCATATATGTACACTTTTCCCTAAGCAAAAGCATGTACACACGTGTTTGTTTTGTAGAGAAAGCGCGTGGGCCTCATTTTCGGCAAAAGTTTCAACGAAACCGATTTTCTAAACTCGTTGTTTTTGTTGTAGGTCTGTATATTCATTAGTAAGCTATTACTGGGTTTCGTCATTGGTGAGATATTTTTTGTTTTATTCATCTATGTTTCTTATCATTAACTTCATGTATTGTTTGCATTAGGGTTTTGTCTCTTAGTTTATTCACCATGTTTCTAGAGATTGTTTCTTGTTCCTGTTTTACTTGTGTCTAACCTTCTTGCGTGGAAGATGTTTTGACATTTTTAGGGGCATGTATCTCTAACATTTAATCATGGTGACAACAAGAAACCAATTGTCTCCTAAGACTGAGTTCCTTGTTGACAATATTTTCTAATCCTTAAGTGACATCATTTTTATTTTGATTATTTTTTGCTCAATATTTTAACATGGTATCACTCTTCTGATGACAACGATGCCTCTAAAATGGTATCATATTTTGCTCAATATTTATATGTTTTTGTTAACCCTTGTTTGTGTGTCAAAGCACTTTCATATTCTCTATATTTAGGTATCATGTCATATTTTTTGCCATTATGGGCTTATCATGTTCATTATATGCTTTACCCTTAGAATTTATTTTCTGCATATTAGCTCTATGTTTACTTCACTTTCTCCATAGGGATATTTGTGAAGAGTTGTGGGATAGATTGGTTATGCCATTCCTTCTTATCTAAAGCATATTGATTTTGTTATATCTGGTCATTCAACATTGTTCCTCTTTACAACTTATCCTTGTTAGCAACAAAGTTGAAATCTTTTGCCTCTTTTTGATATTTTTGAAGTTGTAATTAAGAAGAAATCTAATGTAATCAATACCATATAATATCACCCTATTCGAGTTATAATGTAATGAAAGACATGGCCATGT
Organism: Pseudotsuga menziesii; assembly: GCA_001517045.1. Taxonomy (NCBI): domain Eukaryota; kingdom Viridiplantae; phylum Streptophyta; class Pinopsida; order Pinales; family Pinaceae; genus Pseudotsuga; species Pseudotsuga menziesii. The sequence continues at coordinate 167,922 of LPNX010881512.1, read as the reverse complement.
CCTTTTTTCAATCATGATGATTATCTACTAGACACATGTTTCGATGGATCAACCATTGAAGATATTGTATTCACGATGTAATTTTCAACATAGCTCTTTGTTTATGTGGACTATTTGTTGGAAACATTTTCGATCTTTAGTCCATCTAGTGTTCTTGTATTCGATATGAGGTCTACTGCATAATTCTTGTATCTATTAACTTCGTTGTGATGATTGTTTGCTAGCCACATTTTCAGTGTTGTATTGTGGCCATCTGAGGTTTTTCTACAATATTGTGATGTTTTGCAAGAGTTCATCATAAATCACGGATCATCTGCACTTTCATGATTCAATGAGAAGCGGCTATTATTTTCATCAAATCTATGAGGTGAAGTGTGCTCATATTCACATCTTATGTGGCATTCAAGAATTTCTCATCAAGATGGATATTAATGTCATCTTCCTCCATTTGTATTCTTTCCTCCTAGTCATCATTAAGGGGGAGTGTTGGAGTATGTAAGGATGAATTGCGAGGTGTTGTTGGTAGTGTAATGATCATATATATCAAAGACATCATAAATATCTCTAATATTTTTAAATGGAGCTATCCCACATGTATTATGTAATACATTCTTTTATTACCATTCTTTGTAGAAGATAAGTGGTAAAGTATTTACTCCGCATGCATTATGGGATGTAAATCCTCTATATCTCTAGATATCTACTAGAGGCGAAGGAGATCCTTTGAGGGTATGTTGGAGAAACACCATTGTGACACGATGTGAAGATGGAGTGTGACGTTATTACATGTGTAATGATGTTTAGTGCGATATTGTAAGATGTCTTATCTAGCAAAATAAGACTTAAATAACTTTAATCTTACAATACATGGCATCCTCATATTTGTATCAAATCACACTCTATATTCTCTTCATGTCACAATGATGAGTGTTTCCACAACATACCCTTAAAGGGTCTCCTTCACCTCTATTGTATAGTTAGAGGCATGGAAGATTTACATCCCATCATACATGTGGGATAAATATATTTTCACATTTTTATATAAAGAAAGGTAATACGAGAATTTATTACATGATGCATGTGGGATAACTCCATTTTATAATATTACAATCATTTATGCATTATTTGATAGATATGATCATTACACTACCAACAATAACTTACAAGTCATCATTACATATTCCAACACTCCCCCTTAATAATGACTATGGATAAAGAATACAAATCGAGGAAGATGTCATTGCATTAACATACCCTTTGATGACAACTTTCATAATTTCCCATAAGATGCAAATAAGAAGACACTTTCCCTTATGGATTTGATGAAGATAACAACCGCTTCTCACTAAATCACGAAAGTGCACCAGAACCAAGTTGTACGATGAACTCTTGCATAAACTAGGCCACAATAGTGTATAGAAACCTCAAATGGCTAATACAGCATAAAATATGGTAAGTAGAAAACCATCACATCTGAGCTAATATATACAAGAACTCTGCAGTAGAACTCATATGAATACGAGAACCCTAGATAGCATAAACATCGGAAATGTTTCCAATAGGCAGTCTTCATAACTAAAGATATTTGGTAGTGAATGTTGGACATATATTATAGATAAAAAAATATAAAAAATTAGAACCCAAGTCTTACAAATGTATTTTCATTAGTTATTGTGAGGATTCCTAAGCGTATATGTTGTTTGATACATTTATACAATGTGTTATCATTAGGCAATATGTTCAATTCAATAAAGTCTCTCTTCCTCGTAATTCTATCGAGCCTCATGTTCCTTCATATTCTATTGCTCCTATATTTGTTACCCCTTCCTCTACTTCTATGCCTACCCTTTATCCTAGTTCACCTTCTTCTTCAAGTTATCCACCTAAATGTACCAAAGATACTAGCATGGTTCATACCGCTACTCCCCTTCCTATTTGGGCCAAGAAAACTATAGAATCTGAGGGTTTTGAGATTGGTATTCCTTATGATACTTGTTGAAATAGATCTAACTTTTATTTTATGACTAAATTATTGGCCACATATGATCCCTTTACCTATGCTCAAGCCAAAGCACTAGTAGCAAAAATGAGATATATGATTAAAAAAACAACTAAAAATTGCACATTAACGAGTAAGTTTAGTCACGTGATTATTAGTAGTTTATAGCTAGTCACTTATAATGGGACTAAATATATGACTAAAGTATTTAGTCATTTGTTGGTTGTCTTGATTGGTCAATTTGGAAGTATATTTAGTCGTTTTTTGTCATTAATTGATGTTAATTGGTAGTTTATTTAGTCATGATAGTCATTTATTGCCGTCAACAAGTAGTATATTTAATTATTTTAATCTTTAATTGTTGTCAACTAGTAGTATATTTAGTCATTTCTATTCACTAATTTCCATCCATTGGTAGTATATTTAATATTTTTTTAGTCATTGATTGTTGTCAAATGGTCATTTATTTAGTCATGATAACCATATTGCCATCAACAAGTAATATTTAGCCATTTAAATATTTCATTGTCATCAATTGGTTGTATATTTAGTCATTTTTATTCTTTGATTTCTATAAATACACCATATAAGAATCGAACCACCAAACATTTTCTTCTAAGGCAAGTGCTCTTCCATTGAGCTATCACCCTTAAATATAATCAAAGTTCACACTGAATCAAAGTCATACTAAAAAAATAAGTTTAGTTACATACATAAATAACATTTTATTTTTGACTTTTTTCTTCTTCCACGAGGCACTAATAGTGGCACAACAAGACTTGATCAAACAAAAAGATAATTAAAAGGTAGATTTCCAAATCACCAACAAGTAACATGCCTTTCAGGAGTAAATCCATAAAAGGTTCAAGACCATGGCCGATGGAAACCATTTCTACTTCCTTAAAGGGACAACAACATCCAATTTTTTCTTAAGAACACATCATGGAGGAAATGTGATCTCAGGAGCTTCCAAAAACAGATGCCAAAACCATGATTTTAGAGAAATAATTCAACAACCCTTCCATATGAATGTCTTCTTCTACTACTTTCCCAATGAAGGTTGTCTCTTGTTAGCAACACCCAATCTATCAATTTCTTTTTGATACCTGCGTTGGATGGAATACAATAACAAGGTCCAAAACATATATGTAGCTTCTATCTAAAGTTATTGCTCACACAAGACAATATGGTATAGATGAAAAAATAACATATCCACCAAATTCTAGGAGTACAGTAATCAGTATAACAATAGTTAATTTGCATGTGCAACTGAATTGGGAATAACACAAACTATAAATTTGGAAAGAAAAATTATACTGACTTGGAATCCTTCTTTGAATGTGTGTTATAGCTTCCTTATAGGTTGTAATGCAAGACAATTCCATCTTCGAGGATTCCAAAGAATAACTCTATTGAAGAAAAATCCTGACAGATCGACATGGAATATGTGAAGTCATTTGCTTATATTTTTTGCATTCCAACCAATTACTTGGATCCCATTGCAAACTAGACCTTCTAGGATTTCCTTACTTTTGCTGTGTTGAAGCATGCCAACTGGACAAGTACCAAAGAGCCTACATGGCATGTATCTTCATGGGATAAAAAATGGATAATAAACCAAAAAAATCAATCCAATATACATATAAATTACTTTGATAAATAGAACCCATATGCATTATTTAAATATAAAAGTTGGATCTAGAGCCATGGAATGAATATCTTGCAATTTTTCTTACAAAATAACCGAAAGCCAAAAAAATTTGCTACCCTCTTAAATTGTCCCCAATGATAATCAAGGTAGAAAACCCCATCACATGGTAATCCATACAAGTGTAGGGCCATGTAGAAGGGAAACAATTCCAAGATAAGTGCATAATATGGAAACCCTTCCTTAGGATAATATGGTGCATTTACACCATGAAATGCATGGATTCACAATTGAAACAAGTGCAATTACTTATTGTATAATCATTGAAGTAAATAAATTGCATGGTAACTATGGAAAAAAGTAACGACCATCATAGAAGAGCAAAAAGTTGCAAATATTATTTGAAAAACACATAGAGTTCATAGTATTTCAATTTTCAAGCAATCAAGGACTAGTAAAGAAGCATAGGGTTTAGATACATGGCCATTGGCAAGGGAATGGGGTGTAGACTCTAGATTCAAATAAGCATAAATATTCCCTCATTAGGTAACTAGAGCAAAGAAGTATGACCCGAGCAATGGAAGCAGTTACACGAGAACAAAATAAATCTTGGATATCTTATTTTAGAACTTGTATTGACTTCCAACAAAAAGGGGGATCATCCAATTACATCATAGGAAATAATAATGGAACTATCACAACATGAGAATCCAATGGTTTTACTTGAAAAATCTACATAGACAACTTATGTCCAGGTTATGTCGTGGTTAGAAGTGAAACCAATAACTTTTAATTAAATACCATTCTCAGGTATACAACATACCTTAGCATGCACCTCCATGGTTTCACATATCATGTAAAAGAATAGACACCCATAGGATGCAAGAACCTTCACACACATGTATCCTTGTGTGAAGAAAAAAATATCTATACGATTAACAGAACCTCAAATTCTAGATAAACATCAACATCCAAATAAACAGGGAAAACTTAAAATATATGTATTTATGTTTTTCTAGAAATCAAGAGTATGAAGGATCAAATGGGGAATGTTTCTTAGTCACATTCATGAAAACAACACTTGCACACAACAACATTTCAGATGGATCCATGCATATTTATACCTATACTGCATGATAATCCTTCATATATCTCGCTATCTGATGTTATTATATATTTGATTGGTTTATATGGATGGGTATTAAAAAGGGTAACCATAATACATCAAGAAATTGGGTTTAACTTTAAAATGACAGTATAAAGTAGAAAATGAGTTGTAAAGAATCATAATCCATGTGTTCATATACTAGCATTTTTTTGTTCAATATAGTACAAGTATCATTTAAAAGAACAGGTAAGAACCTCTGTGAAATAATGTATATGGGGAAAATACACTAACCAGAGCTTAAACGAAAAATTCTATAGAAGATGGGATACTGCAAGCTAGTTTTTCTCTATAAAGATCCCAAATCATGATGGAAGATATTTCCACAGATGCATATTGCAGGTTAAAACAATGGTCAGAGTTCATAATTAAAAGAAATATTGGTGGATGAAAAATATAAAAAGTAAATTCTAATGTATGAAAACTTAGGTGTCAACTAATATAATAAAACCGACACAAATTTTGTCCTAGATAGACCAAAGATATTTCTCCATTAATGATAAGAAGCTATACACAACATCGTAGATTTGGAGATGGTATTTGACTACTAAAAAGGATTGTGCTTATGTAAATAAATGATTAAAAATGATTAGTGGATGTTATTAATCCTAGCTATTGAAAGCTTGATCAGTTATTTTTTATTGACTTCGCTGTTAAAATCTGAATGATTCAATTCTTTTTTTCATTGCATCCAAATTTGCTCCACAAGATGAGAATGTTCGCGCTTTCAATGACTATTAAAAAGAGGCCCTTTGGAGAAATGATGTAAAACCATTCCTAAAATCATAGCCCTATAGGATTATGAGGGTGAAGACCCATGGGTGAATCAAGGAAGGTGCTGGTACAACTACTAGATGAATTTTAGTGACAATAGATATGGTTGCATCATTCAAGCCAAATCTTTTTATTGTAACAAAAATGGTCTACACAATTTCATGAATAACTTTTCCATAAACCATGTCAACTGTTTCCAATAAACTACAACATTAACATTGTGAGCACCGGGTCTATTCCCTTGTGTTGTTCTCCACACTATTGTGAGCCTCTATTTATATCATTGTGTGTAATCCTTCTAGACAAGAACACTTCGATCACCTATAAATTCAGTTACTTAATCATCATCATGCTCCTTTTTCACTGATATCTGGAAAACAACATTTTGATGAGCATAATAATCTAGAAAACATACTGGCAACGATTCTTACTTGAAGCAACAGGAAGCATGTTGTCATCCAACTCATTCACAATATAGATCTTGGACATCCCCATGTTTTGACCATCACGGTTGTCAAATATATTCAGCAGTGATTTATCATCATATTTCCATACCCTAGAAATAAATAGTTTTTCCATGTAGACTCTTGCTGTATGACGTTCCAGATTATGACTGCTAGCTACTTATCATGACATTGTGAGAGAGAATATTAAACATATCTAATGATTCCATATATCTCCATATTTATGGAATTAGCTTGAAGAATGAATCCCTTAAAAAACCATGGCCTTGCTCTAGTACATTTTTGAAATCATCCTTCGATGACAAACTAAAAATAAAAACTAAAAAAAAAAACTTTTTAGTGGAGGAAAATGTCAAATCCTTAATTTTTTCTTGATAAAAAATACATGGCATTGTACTCAACAAGGTCTAGAGGAAGCACATTATTTATTTTTCTTCATGTCAAATAACACAAAAGAAGGGAAACTTTAGATGTGTCAAATAATACTTTAATTTCTTCCAAGTGGAAAATTCAACAGGTTGTTTTACATTAAATGAGCCTCTGGATGGATATTTTAAAGATGAGTGTTGATTATAGGGTAAAGATTTACCTTTGATGTCTAAAGGAAAATAACAAATTTGGTCAAAATAATCAAGATACAAAGATAACTATCCAATACCAGGCAATAAAGCATTGGAACTTGGTGAAAATGGTGTTAAATATATGATCATCCAATAAAGAAACCATTTTTAGATAATAGCTTTTTTAGATGTCTACTCGTTCATTTACAGACTAAAGTGCTTGGAAGTATGAAGACAAAAGATCCATGATCCATCATCTACAAAATGAAGTGATTCAAATTTCAAATGACTTCAACCGTACCCATGTATATTCTAACAAATGATATGAATTATATAAATAAATCTTATATCCTTTTCTTTACCTATAAAATGGGGCATATGTAAGTTTTCTTATACAATCAGTTGCTTGGTGGTGGGTAACAATGATTATAAAATACTTGCAAATATCTTTGAGACTTCCTTTAGTATATTCATCATAATGTATCATGTAAAAGCTAATAACAATTAGTATAATATACTTGCAACTTTATGCATGATTGGATCATTAAGAAGGTTGTCCCCTTGAGTAAAACAATACAATCTCAAAGACCCTTCTTAAAACCCGATGATCTATGAAGGTTGTGTAGGAACTAATGCTTGTTTTCCTCAGACACCCCCTGTATAATTTACAATGAAATTTTTCATTTCTTCAAGTATTCATTGGTTCAGTGTTCAATCCTTAGATACAATATGTTTTTTTTTTTTGTCTCACCTTCAGATTTAAGGATGACACCGGGTAGTGCCAAAAGAAGCGATCCAGTATCCTTGATAACATTTGGAGATTTTAACCTTTCTAACCCAAATCTCAACATATGTGTCTTGGGTATTCGTAATGTTCCCAACCCAAATGTTGGGAGTTTCATTAGTTACTATGATGTTCCTAACCCAAATGTTCTGGTTACCAAGATATTGGGGGCTACATCAGTATGTGTAATGTTCCTTACCCAAATGTCCTAGTTACTATAATGTTTTGGAGTACATTAGAAAAAATGTTAGGTCCTGCATAAACACTAGTGAAATAATATAAATATAAATCATGATCAATCATTTAACACAAAACAATGTATCAATTCATAATATTCTATCTAGCCTGCCATCATGCATTTTCCATTTAGTCAATTGGCGCACTAATTGATCACACATATACCAAGATTTCTATGGTTACACAAATAATGAAAAACTCAAAAATGTCATGCTTCCAACTTTAGTAATACATACCTCCAATGACTATAATCCACCATAATGCAAAGACTAGAATTGTACTTCTAGAGTGGTGCTTCTCATAAATAATATTCCATTAAAATTTGCTAAATTGGTACACTAATTGATCACATAAGAACGTCGCTACAATTACACAAACAAAATGACTAAGAAATGTGACCTATTCAACTTAGTGAGCCCTACCTCCATTGGGGAGCACTTCCTTGACGCACTGCATATTTTCAACAAAACATCTACAATATCATGTGATCTTTTCTTTCATTTTGTTGATGTTGGTAGTCTATAGAAATTGCAACATTAACTATACGATGGTTCCCAAATTTTGAAATCTTATAATTAGTTTCCCAATGAGGAAATGTTTTATTGCAATTACATATCAAACACAATGCATTTGCTATGGCTATTGAAATATGGCATAGTTGCATTGCTTGCAAAAGGAATGCAAGAAAATAGTAGAAATGATGGTTTGTTACATACCCTTCATCCACATATGTCTAGTGGTGTATCTTGCTATGAAACCACAAATTATACCCCAATCATATCTACAACATACCAATATTCTCTAGTATTCTCGTTTATATCGATCTAGTGTACTATTTTCCATGCTTGTTTAGAAGCAGTACCACACTTTTGAGAGAGCCATGTATCTTAGCAGAGCAATTTTTCTTCTAGAAATCAGCTAAACATGATCTACTAGAATGTAGGCCATGTACCTTGTAATTTTTTTTCTCATTATGATTAAAATATGATTGCATTCTAAAGATATAGTGTTTGGTTATCAAGAATCAAAATATAAATGCATTTCATAGAAATATATAAATATCATTCAAAATTTTATTGAGATGAATTATGCTTTTTAAATGCAAGAATGCCATCCCCACATGAATAAGTTCCCAAAAGCATAGAAACTTAGATATTTTATCAACTATGTTTTCCATAAATTAAACATTGTTTAGGCAATCCACCCCTCTCCCACACTTTTCCATTAAATGGTCACCTCATGTTTTTCAAATTGTTAGGAATTTCCCAAAGGCAGGATATTCAAACGAATCGTACCAAACAATAAAACCATATAGATTTAACAAGAGAAATGGATGGAGACATGAATATACAACATGACATGATTGAAAACATTACATCATAAATCCTAGTTAAAGGTAATAGAGGATCTTTTGGCTAAGCCAAAATATGTTGGAGAATATCAAACAAAAATACATAGGAAACACAATGTTGCATTGATAAATGTATTCTTTGTGGCCTTCACAACCAATTTGTAGACTATGTTTCAATTCCAAACAAACTGCAAAAGTTAAAGCATTTTGTAGAAAACTTTATGACTTGTAGGTTTGGTCCTACTGGATAACAAAAACACATTTATATGCCTTTTGAACTACAATATATAGTTGATTACACCAGAACCTCACTATTAAATTATCTACCAACAAGAAGACTGTTATGTTGAAAGAAGATATTGTTGTTAGAATAATCAACCCATAGTTACCTACCTTAGACATTAATTTTAACTATTTTTTCCTTATTACCTAGTTTCCTAGATTCCACTCTATGCTAGTAGCCTTCTACAAGTCCTAGAAGTCAACACATGCTAAAACTGAGTCATGGAGCACTTGGGAAACATCTTGGAAACCCAATTTAGCATGTCTGCTTTATTCTAGATCCTCCAAAGCACATATCTTCTTTTTCTGAAAAGCTGCGTGTTTTATTGAGATTTAAGGCAAAAGGAAAAACTAGACTAGGTGTAGTTGACTTGTTTTTTGCCCACATCATCCTCCCTCATTTTCTCCTAATAAAAGCATGTATGAGTTTTCTTTCCATCCCTTATTAGCTTGCCTACTTGACTTAGCCAATTCGTGAGCATCTTGGTAGATTTGGAAACTGCTTTATGCACCTATGGGGGATTTGACTAGATTTAGTAAGCCTACTTTTTGACCATTTCGAATGGCATCCTTATGCATTCGAATATCTCATGTAATTATATATTGCAACAGCCTATTACTTCATATGGTTGGCTATTGTACACTTATTGAATACAGATCAATGTTATGCTCTAATTTCAATCTCCTTTGGTGTGAATTTTGCATGTTTGATTAGCAATTTTGTGAGTGTAATTGTTCTATCTCTTGGGTTCAATTTCCACATGGTTTTAGAGCCTTTGTAGATTGATTTCTCTCCTTTCTTATTTCTATTGCAGGTTCAACATCTTGACTAGGAGCGCATTCTGTTGACTGGAGGGCACAGTTTCTGAGCTATGGACCAATCTCAGAAGATCATCTTGACTCCATTCAATTTATTTGAGTGGAAAGCTGAGATGGAGATATTGTTGAGAGCGAAAGGTCTCTAAGGGTGACTATGGAAATAGAGGGAGATCCCAATGCAACTACAGAGAAAATTAAATGGCACAACAGGAGGGATGAGGCCTATGGTCTTTTGTGTCTGAGCATTTCAAGAGACCTCCTCTTCCATCTTGATGGATTGACATCACCTAATGAAGTGTGGTAGAAGCTAGAAGAGATTTTTGGAAAGATAGATGATATGAGAGAACATCAAATTGAGATTGAGCTGATCTCCTTGAGTCCCAGTAGCTTCGAGTCATTACAACTCTACTTTTCCAAGTTTAAGGCCCTTGTTTTGCAATTGAAACAGTGCGAGATTGAAAAGAAGGAAGAGCAACTAGTTTTGGACATACTCTCTAAGCTTGGTCTTGACTATTCAGTGTTTTTTTCGACCTTCCATGCCACCAAGTTGACAGCTTGAGCCTGGAAGATGCTTAAGCTTGCAAATTTCATGGAATCCCTCACACAGGAGCAAGATAAGTTGGTGATGATTGGCACCATCAAACCTTCCAAAGACCAAGCTTTGGTTGTTGGAGATTCAAAAATCAAGAAAAAAGCTAAAAATCTACCTGAGCAAAAGAGAGACAAGAACAAGTCTCAAGAGGATCCCCAATGTTCCAAGAAGAACTCCCAGAAGAAGAATAAGAACAAAGGAGAAATGAGCAAGTGCGCATACTACAGTAAGGGCTATCATCTTGAGAGCTCTTGTATGAAAAATCAAATTGACACGTTGACCCAAATCTTAGAGAAGAATAACATCTCCCTTCCTGATTGCTCAAAGAAGAGGGAAGGAGGATCAAATTTAGAGGATAGAGAGAGAGTACATGCCTTGGTTGCTGGCACATCAAGCTCACCTAGCTTCATCATAGACTCTAGAGATTCTAGACATATGGTTTCGACAAAAAAGATATTCTCCTCTTTTGACATGTCGAAAGGTCCACCAATGTTTTTGGGAGATGACTGTCTCATTGACAGTTTGGGGAAGGGAAGGATTTATCTTGACCATGGTAACTTCAATAATGTGTTGTATGTTCCAGGTCTTGCCTCTAATATCTTGTTAGTGTATCAGATGACTCATACTGGGTCTCCAAAGAAGGTCATCCTCTCCTCTGGTGATGTTGAAATCACTGAGATTTAGAATGGTAAAGTCATAGCAAAAGGTGTTGTAGATCACACTTCGAAGGTATACACGTTTTCCCATTTTCTACCCTACTCAAACCCCTCTTCTCTTCTGATTCATGCCAATGAAGCAAGCAAGCTTTGGCATGAAATATTTGGCCATCTTAACTACAAGTATCGTTCTAATTTGAGTGAAAAATATATGGTCATAGGGTTACCAAAGATCAATTTTTCTAAGGGAGTCTGTCAAGGTTGTATCCTAAGAAAACACCCAAAGCACAAGTATGAGAAAGCTAGTCATGAGAGAACCTCTGCACCGCTTGAGCTGATACATAGTGACATTGCGGGTCCATTCCCTCATATGTCCATGAGTCAAGCCAAATATGCACTGACCTTCATAGATGAATTTTCCAGGTATTGTTGGGTTTACTTCCTAAAGCATAAGTATGAAGTTTTTGACCTCTTCAAAGTCTTTAGAGCCTTGGTTGAAAACCAGTCTGGGAGGAAACTCAAGATCCTCAGATTTGATAATGGTGGTGAGTATGTCAAGTCTGAGTTCATTCATTATTGTAAATATGCAGGTATTTAGATGCAACATTCAATCCCTTACACACCACAACAAAATGGTGTTGCTGAGAGAAAGAACAGATCACTGAAGGAGATGAAAACTTGCATGATGGAGGCTAAGAATTTGCCACCAAAGTTTTGGGCCGAGGCTATAAAATGTGCATCCTACATCCAGAATAGGGTGCCTCATAAGAAACTTGATGGTATGACTCCTTTCGAAACTTGAAGTGGGCACAAGCCAGATGTGACCCATTTCAGGATTTTTGGCTCAAAGGCTTGGGCTAGAATTCCAACTGAAAAGAGGAAGGCTTTGCAGTCCCAAAGCCAAGAGTGCCTATTTGTTGGGTATTCTAAAGATTCAAAATGGTACAAGTTTATCAACTTGAGCACTAACAAATATTTCATTGAAAGAAGTGTTCATTTCCAAGAAGAGCCTTTAGTAACAGTTGAAGTTGGAGAGTCTTCTTCACCACCAGATCTATTGATTGTAAGTGGAGAGACGAATGAGTTTGCTGATTCTGATATGTCTGATAATGATGATTTGATTGCAGATCCTAATAGTCCTACAAGACCAAAATGGGTAGCAAATACCATTCATGCAGCTGGGGAACTAGCTGGAAATCCTAGTGACACTAGGAGGACTAGATCTCAGTTTGAGAGTACCCTTTGTGTGAAAGATCCTCTATTTGCTGAGAAGTGCTATTTGATGGTTGAATCAGATCCACAGAGATATGAAGATGCAGTAGATGATCCAAGATGGAAAAAAACCATGAAATAAGAATTTAGCTCACTCCAGAAGAACAACACTTGGGAACTGGTTGATCTTCCCCCAGGGAGGAAGCTAGTTCAATGTAAGTGGGTTTTCAAGACTAAGTTTGCTGCTAATGGTTCACCTTTGAAATATAAGGAAATATTGGTAGCCAAGGGCTACTCACAAGTACATGGTATTGACTACAATGAAACCTTTGCACCAGTGGCAAAGATGGACTCCATAAGGCTAGCTCTAGCCATTGCAGCTTCAAAGTAGTGGGAGGTACATCACATGGATGTGAAATGTGCTTTCCTAAATAGATATCTCACTGAAGAGATTTACATGCAGCAACCTGAAGGTTTTTTTTCTAATCCATCTTTAGTGTGCAGGTTAAAGAAATCATTGTATGGGCTCAAGCAAGCCCCTAGGGCTTGGTATGCCAAGATTGATGTATTTTTTCTATCACTGAGTTTTTTGTTCAATGCAAGTCTGATCCTAATGTCTATTTGAAGCCGATTCATGGTTATTTGATGATTATTTTCTTGTATGTGGATGACCTTCTGATTACAGGAAGTTCAAAGAAAGATATTTCCTCCTTGAAGGATGCAATGAACCATGCATTTTCTATGACAGATTTGGGATTGTTGAGCCAATTCTTGGGTCTCGAAATTGCTCAATTCCAACATGGAATAAAAGTACATCAGTCCAAGTATGCTCTCGATTTTCTGAACAATTTCAACATGAAATATTGCAAGCCAAGCAAGACTCCCTTCCTTTCAGGAGTTAAGCTTGAAGAAGCAGGTTCTTCTCCTATAATAAATAATACACTTAATAGGTAGTTGATTGGGTGTTTTCTTTATCTTACACACACTCGACCTGATCTATCTTATGCAGTTAGTGTGGCTTCGAGATACATGGATCAGCCTCATGAGATACATTGGAGAGCATCCAAAAGGATCCTAAATTTTGTTCAAGGAACAAGAACTCACGGGATCTTCTACAAAGCAAAATCTGATCTTGATTTGATTGGGTTTACTAACAGTGATTGGGTAGGTGACAACACAGATCGAAAGTCTACATTAGGTTATGTGTTCATGCTTGTAGAAGGACCAATCAGCTTGTCAAGCAAGAAGTAGAGTGTCATAGCACTCTCATCTACAGAAGCATAATATAGAGGAGTTGTAAATGCAACAACTCAATGTTTGTGGTTGCAGGGAATACTTGGAGAATGTGGCTTTGAATTAGAGTTTTCAACTATTATCTACTGTGATAATCAGAGCACCATTCGAATCTGCAATGATGCAATTTAGAGACAGCGAACCAAGCACATTGAGATCCATATGCATTACATCAGACTACTTGTGCATGATGGCACCATTGATCTACTCTTCTGTGCATCTTCAGAACAAGTAGCAGACATCTTCACCAAATTTTTTTGTGAGAAGACCTTCAACAATCTCAAATCACTGTTGGGGATTGCTGATCATGCTGCGAAGCATGATTGATGACAAGATTTCCAAAAATTTTGTTTTTCCTGTCCATGTTTAAGAGAGGATTTTCCCACTGGGTTTTTTGCCTCTTTCCTTGGTTGTATGGACAAGAAATATGTAAAGGGTGACTAAGCCTTGTTGCTAGGCCCTATAGTTTTCTGATATTTACTCATAAAGTCAGGATTAAGGGGGGGTTTTAGAATAATCAACCCATAGTTACCTACCTTAGACATTAATTTTAACTATTTTTTCTCTTATTACCTAGTTTCCTAGATTCCACTCTATGCTAGTTGCCTTCTACAAGTCCTAGAAGTCAACACATGATAAAAGTGAGTCATAGAGTGCTTGTGAAACATCCTGGAAACCCAATTTAGCATGTCTATTTTATTCCAGATCCTCCAAAGCGCATATCTGCTTTTTCTGAAAAGTTGCCTGTTTTATTGAGATTTAAGGCAAAAGGAAAAGCTAGACTAGGTGTAGTTGACTTGGTTTTTCCCCACATTATCCTCCCTCCTTTTCTCCTAATAAAAGCATGTATGAGTTGTCTTTCCATCCCTTATTAGCTTTCCTACTTGACTTAGCCAATTCGTGAGCATCTGGGTAGATTTGGAAACTGCTTTATGCACCTATGGGGGATTTGACTAGATTTAGTAAGCCTACTTTTTGACCATTTCGAATGGAATCCTTATGCATTCGAATATATTATGTAATTATATATTTTAGCAGCCTATTACTTCATATGGTTGGCTATTTTACACTTATTGAATACAGATCAGTGTTATCCTTCAATTTCAGTCTCCTTTGGTGTGAATTTGCATGTTTGATTAGCAATTTTGTGAGTGTAATTGTTCTATCTCTTGGGTTCAATTTCCACAATTGCTTGAAGAAATGTGTTGAGGACCTGAAAAAAACCGACTGACAAGGTCATGTACTTCAAAACTACAAACTTTGTTAGTATACACAATCTCAGTTCATCTTTTCATTTGGTCAAAATGGCATAAGTCCAAAGCGGTCTGACACAGTCCCATGCTTCAAAGACAATTAGTAAACTAAATACATGTAAAGTAATTTATGCTTCCATTCCCTCTGATAATCTCAAAATTGATTCGATTATTCTTGTCTAAAGACATAAATTAAGATATCAATAGATTAAACTTGCAATTGCAAAGTGGAAAGATGTTAATAATGGAGACCCTGAACCCACATATAGTGATCTCATATCTAATTTCCATTTAGGTCACATAGGATTTTCAATTGGGACATGCTTATGTCCAATAATTCTATATGTTGACTAGAAAGAAAACCACAACAATCCTTCAAGTAAAATATATTTTGATATGGAATTTACAGAAAATAGATTGAGCCTAAGTCTTAAGATTGTGACTACAACTCTAGTGAGAGCAACAACCATGAATAAAAATCCATAAAATACTCCCAAAATTTGATACCTTGGCATTTGATACAGATCAGATGACATGTAGAGATTAGAAGTATGATGCTTTCAATGTGAAGCCACTGACAGAAAATAGTTGGTCACATTTTTATTCTCCACATATCAGATAAATGCCGTGGGAAACAATGATCCTTTTACAAACCACATATGTGTGAAAATTTACTGATGATAATAAGAAATTGTGGCAAATTCCTCCATAGCTTAAAAAATGAGGAAAATGTTATTGCCATGGAGACTGGATATATTCAATAGAATGGGAATCCCAACCTCCTTCAAGTTCTTCTCTTCAAAGGAAATGTTGTTGAAGTTGTTGTTTTGTTAGATGATCTTTTCTGTCCCTCTGGTGAAACCCGACCATCAATAATGACAAATTGCTTAAAATATTTGATTTCTAAATCAAATGTTCTAGACATAATTCTTCACTATCTAACCTACCCAAACCTAGCTCATATCTAGCTAGTGGAGTCTAAGTCATATGAGGATAAATTTCTATTTTACTTAGAGAATAAGAGCCTCGAGTCCCAAAAACTTGATGGTTCATTACTACAAGATCCACATAATCGTTGGTTCAACTTAAGGCCAAGGAAGTATTTCATTTACATGATTGATATGAGATGATTTGATGGCGATGATCCAATAACATGGATATTCCAAATGGAACGATTCTTCAATCTACAAGAAGTGAAAAATTTATAAAAGGTAACTATTACATCCTTATATTTAGAACTTGATCAATTTATATGGTACCAATGGATTTTTTATTGTAAAATTGACTCTTTTGTCTCTTGATCTGTATTTATGGAATGACTGATAGTACATAATGGGGATATCAAGAGTAACACCCTCTTTATCCACTTGGTAAATCTCAAGCAAAAAGGTCCAGCTACATAGTAGAGATTTTAAGATGTTAATATGTATGTTTTTTTTTAAATTTATAAGTTATGGAAGCAATATTTATACATGAGCAAGATGCTTATTATTTTATCATGATAGATAAGGCCAGTTAGCTTGTATCACTATGTTGAAGTTGATCATTACTTTGATGGAAAAAATTGAGTTGTCGAGGGTAATTGTTGACTTAGCCAGAATTATTCACTAATTTGTGCACAAGGCCGTTGATGACCAAGTTCATTTTGATCATCTAATTTCCCTTTTGTGCATGTTATGAACTTAATAAGAATATACATGGGATACATGTATTTATAATAGTGGCCCCACATATGATATGAGTGAGAATATGTATATATAGAGGTCAATATATTCATTATTGTGTATATGGATTTATAATTTGGATATATGGAGGTATTTGGGTTATTTAGGAATTGTTCTCCTAATATCTAGAAAATTATTATGTTACTAATCTTTATTATCACTTCGAGAGTTGTTCCCATGCCTATTTGATATGAATTATATATACGATAGTTTATCATGCTTTTCTAAACATTGGGTATATAACATTTCACATCATGCAAATCCTTTGATTACATGCTTTGAGGGCAATATTTTTCCAAAATACTGTGCTAAGATGTTGTTTGTATATATAATAGTGAATCCACATGTACAAATATTTAGAATAGGCATATAGAAAGCTCAATTTGGTTCATAACGTTTCATATCATGCAAATCCTTCGATTACATGCTTTATGGAATTTTTTTCCAAATAAGTATTGTGCTAAGATATGTAATAGTGAATCCACATGTACACAGATTTAGATTTAGAATAGGCATATAGAAAACTCAATTTAATTATTAATACACACATAAACTTAAGATTCAGATATATAGAGATGTTAAGCTATTTGGAAGTTGTTATCTTAATTTATAAAGAATTATTTGTATTTCATATATATTATCACTCTTAGTGTTAGTTTATCTTGTTAATTTAGTTATGGAATCTTTTCCTTGAGAGTTGACATTAAATTGACATGCAAAGTTTTCCCTAAGATGGCATAGATTGTTGATGCATCAAAGTAACACGAAGGGTATCTTGAATTTTTTGTAGAAAGTAAATTGGTGAAAAAAACTAACATTGAAATGGCATTGGAACTTGGCCCAATGCTAAAGATGGAGTGTTAATATAAAGTGGATATTGTGGAATTAATATTTCCATGATGGAATTCTACATCTAATGTGATTAAACATGTATTGACACAAAATTTATCTCAATAGTGAATGTAACATAACATTGTAATGGCATACTAATGACAAATTATATAGATAAACCAACTTAAGGGGAAGTAATATAGAAGGTTTCAAGTAATATCAAGAACAAAGATTTTTTCAGACTATTTTAATCAAAACATTGATCATCCCAAAGGCTACTTCTCAATATATATCAATAAATTGCTCATTTTAATATTATGAATAATAATAAATATATATCATTATTACTCACTTTGCAAAGTTAAATGTATTTTATCTAAATGTAACCCACTTAAATAGTTACGACTAGTAGTTACTATTTTTTTTTTGGTGACAATGAATGCCATAAAAAACACAATGCCTTACTAAATGTATTATATCTAAATGTAACCTACTTAAATGGTTACAACTAGTAGATACTTTTTTTTGCTAACAATGAATGCCATAAAATACACAATGCCACGCTAAATGTATTTTATCTAAATGTAACCCACTTAAATGGTTACAACTAGTAGTTACTTTTTATGGTGACAATGAATTCCATAAAAACACAATGCCTTACAATGCAATAAGGATAATGTGGATTTGAATAGAGTATGTGTATGGAAACAACTTCAAAAATTCCATAGAGATATGTTTTTTTGTATGGGGTGTTTGAACATAAGAAATAAGGAGACTCTAAGGTTGGAGATACTTCCATGCAATAGTTGTTAGTCATCAAATAAACCAAATATTTGTGGAAATTAGTTAAAAAAACAAGTTACAAAAATTAGAGTGTTCTAGTAGTATCCTCCTTTGGAGGTGGGTGTTTGGGGATCTTGTGTAGCCTGAGAATTATAAGAACACAGATACACAACTTGAGATGCATTTATTTGGGCTCAAACATTGACCAAAGGAAAATGCTTGACATAGTGTCCAAATTCATGGCATATGAAGCATCCACTTGAATACGAAGATGAGCTAACATCTCTAATGTAATTTCCAAGTTGAAAAGATTTCCATGGATAACCCTTGAGAGAAATGTAGTCTCATTTGTAGGCGGGGGTTTGCATATGAAGCATCCACTTGAATACGAAGATGAGCTAACATCTCTAATGTAATTTCCAAGTTGAAAAGATTTCCATGGATAACCCTTGAGAGAAATGTAGTCTCATTTGTAGGCGGGTGTTTGGAGATCTTAGTATGAGAAAGAATTGAATTATTGATGTCTATTTTTACATTGAATTTTAGGGCTAAGTTATAGAGAAAGAAGAAACACAAGGTGGGCATCAATGATCTCAAAGACCTATTAATAAAATCTTTGTTAGAAGTATCAAGTCCACACAAGTATCATGGATCTATGAAGAAAATATCCCGGCAATAGATAGTAAACACATTAGAGGTTGTTCTATTAGTGTGGAATAATCTATTTTATCTTGATCTTGTTATTTATTTTATTGTTTATAAGAATGTGACCATGCAATAGAATCCAAAAGTTGGTCATAACTTAGCTCTAGTGTACAGTTGTAGGTGGGTTATTTCAATGCTCTAGAAAGCAAAAATATAGATAGGAAGTCTTTGAGAGTCCACGGGATCAAGGATAGGAAAAATAAATAAATGGGAAAACCTACAAATAGAGATATAATTTACAGGATTGAATTACAATACCATATATCCAATCTAAAAAGAATAAATGATTTTATAAGAACCTATCTTGCAATTCTTCGATCTTCACTAAAATTGGATGTGAATTTTACCATCCCATCCCATCCCACTAGTGAATTTTACAATTGTTTTAATTTATAGTGCATTCTACATCCCACTGGTGAAGATATTGTAACATCCATCCCATTGTAACCTCCATCCTATATGTTTGACACTAATGTTAGCATATGTCAATACAATATAATATGTTATACAAAACTCAAAACATAGTAAGAAACAATCTACATTCACACATGTGCACGCACGCGCACACACACACACAACCAAAATCATATTAACTATTGGTAAAAAAGGAATCCAAGAAAATTCTATTTAACACCATTCCTAACTATTTTTTTATCAACACACAATATCAAAAAAACAATATCAATTGTGAGTTTCATGATACAATGTATGGCACAAAATGTTTATGGAAAGGGCCTGCATTTTTTCTGATAAATTGGTATACAATATCTTAAGACATCAAATAAATATTCCACATGCTGTACATTGAATTATAATCAATGTAATTGAAAACAATTAAATATAATTAATAATTGTAGTTTTAGTACGCATTGCTTGATCTTGAATAGTCCATCATTGCTAGTTTGTTGTTGGGATATGCCAATATTTTTTGTAAGGAACATGAGTAATGGGCATAGCAGTTCAAGAGATCCAAGTGGGAAAATTCGCATCATTGGATTTGTTCATTGCTTCTGCATGTTTTGTTGTTTTCTTTTATGGAAAAGTAAGTAAATGATAGTGTGTAGACTATGAATGGTGCTTTGTTGTTTTCTTCTATTGAAAAATTAAGTAAATGATAGTGTGAACACTATGAATGGTGTTTTGAATATTTGATACTTTATCTTTCATAAATTATTTCATTGATTCTAAGGATTGGAATTTTTTATACACTACCATTTCTGGTTTTGTATGGTATCTTTGGGTGCAAGGTTTCATAAACTACATCTTGTTTATTAACTTAGCATTGCTTGTGAAGTATTTTGATGTACTAGACTCACATTTCACCTACTGTCTAAAAATTAATTATTTCACATATTGTTGATGCTATAGCTTAATTGAAGCAACCTGTGTGTACTGCATATTCAATATGCAATGAAATTACTACGAATATTTTCTCATTCTATCTATCCAAGTGCCCCTCTGTCTTGTCATGTTATCATTTCACTAACATTCTAAAGTATTGATTAGATAGTATTATAAATGCCATTTCAATTCTAAAAGTTGGTTAGCAGAACAAGGAAGTACCAAGTGGATAAAAGGATCAAACAAACCAAAGGCAACTTCATAGTATTCTATCCCACTACATTATATAACTATGCCCCCCCTTACAGGTAGACCCCAAGTCCTTGAACACAGGGGACACATCCTATACGGGAAGGAATACTTTTGCATGTAACATTGGAAACAACATATCCAAACACTGTCATGAGTACAAATTAGAACCATGTGCATATCATCAATACCCAATAAATAGACACTAATATATACAGGGCAATCTTTACATGTTCATATCCACATATTTCAATGTCCATGAAACACATCATGAACATTTCCATCACTATGCATATACACATATGTACACATTTATAACACCATTTGAACTGAGATTTCAGAATGATATGTTATCCAACACCACAACCTCCATGCCAATCCTTCATAGATTGACCACCTAGTGTCCTTTGTGTAGCTATTTATAGAAATTCTATTTCCTTGTAAGATATATACATTAACAAAAACAATCACAACTATAAAGCTTAAAGCTACATCTTCTAGCAAGAACTTGGCTACATAGACACATCAAATTATAATACATGAAAATCATTGTACAACTTTATTGTAACTTTCAAAATCATGACATCAACAAAGAGGACCATGCCTAACTATTGTTGCATGAACAGTTGTCATAAGACTCTCAACAATACTGAAATTCTTCATCCACCACCTATAACCAATACCAAAATTCTTCATCCACCACTTATAACCATCCCATATAACCATCCCACGAGCAATAATTTCAATTTTTACATTGAAGGATAGGTCTTAGGTCTCTAAGAGTTAATTTTGACACATAGTTAAGACACAAAGATGACATTTAAAGGAAGCATGTTTTGCCAAAAAGTAGTAAATATATTTTATTGTGATTTTTAAGAATAAAACCATCTACTTTGCATAGTGAACAAGACAACTAGTTGTGTATTTTACTTTTGAAACGATAGTCATTTCATATTTATATGGTCCTTTATTTACTCCAACCACTACAAACATAGGTGCCTCCGTTAATGAAATGGAAATAACAACCTTCTTAGCTCCTCCTTACCACCTAAAAGAACTGAAAAAATACACATCAAATAACTCAATAGAATAACTGGAACTATGGTAAGCTAAAAACGTCTCAAAATAGCAAAACCTTAAACAATCTTTCGTCGATGGAGAAAAATACAAATGCTAAACATAAATATGTGTTTCTTAATTTTTTATTAAAAATTAATATTTTCTTTTATCTAAAATAGTAATTGAAAATGTAATAACAGAGGTGTGTTGTTCAAATTTCGGTAAGCACAAAACAATGTACACATTTATATATAGGTGGACAGAATGTACACATTTATATACAGGTGGACAAAATAGACAGCCACACTAAAATATGAGAAAAGAAAAAGAAAATGGACAACCACTCCAGAACAAATGAGACAAACTAGGTTAGAAATTTTATCACTTTCATATGCAGAATAACACAAACAATGAGGAATTATTTATTCACCTCAGATGATAGAAATAGAAATGAGGAATTATTTATTCATCTCAGATGATAGAAACTCATTTAAATGTAGTTTAAATTTTATTTAATACTCAATTAGGGTTTCATACAACAAGCAACAAGGAACATAGGCTCAAACTAAGAGGAAATTTTTTATCAATATTTTTGTAGCCAAAATGGTAATAAAAAAACAGAAAATTTACTAAATGAAAATGAAAATGAAAATGATGGCTGAGATTGGTAATTAGTCTCTCCCTTTGTTCCAAGACTTCCTTCAAACAAACTAAACACAATATTGAATCCAAACACAAAATGCTTCCTTATGACTGCTTATCCATGTTTTTCATCTCCATCGTTGCCCTCCCTTCTCTGGGGAGCAGTATAAGCAGTAATCAAAATGCTCCTTGATATTCTCATTTTAAATGCTTAAATTGTAATTTTGATAGTTTTAAAATCGAAAATTTAGTCTAAAATAAGCAATCACGATTACTGAATTTACAAAATTGCTGAAATAGCAATTTCTAAAAACAATTTTGGAATTTACAAAATTGCTGAAATAGCAATTTCTAAAAACAATTTTGGAGGAGTTTTAGTTGTCTTTTATCCTGCTAGCATCTCTTGAAACCACAATTAAAGCACCTATTTCTACAGTTTACCCAAAATTTTACACATAAAATCCCCCCTTTCCCCAACGAATATCCTTCGATCGATTGTTAATATGAACACAAAGGCAAACCAGAGTCTTCATCAAAAATTATATGATAAAAAAGGGATCTATGATCAAAACTACTTTATTTTTTCTTCTCAGCACTATTGATTTTCCATTTTTTGATAAAATTCTAATAAAAAAACACTGATTATAACCCAAAAAATGTTTCATACGCCCTGCGATGAGTTCAAGTGCCAGTTGCTCAAAAAATGAACAGAAATTGATCAGTTTTGGTGCCAAACCTAAGGCGCATTATCCTCCTTCCAAGATCAACTATTCAGGCTGGAAGAACTGCCGGTTTCAATCTCATCTATGACCATAGGCTCCAGATCTATGAAGAAATCTAGCAATTACTACATGTTGCATTCTACTACATTGTTTTTCGCATATATTATAGGAAAAATAAATTGCAGAATCTAGAACACTTTATTTTTACTGTTTTCTTTGGGTAGAAGATTAAGTTTTTTTTTCACACTGATAAGAGGTGCTTCACCATTTGTTAAAGAGATAATTTATATGAAGATTACATCCATTCATAATTCATATATTCATGATAGCTTAACAAAAGCATACATGTTACTTATAAGAATTGAACCTGGGTGGAAAAAATAACATTCATTCCTCCTATTATTTTTATATATATTAAAAAAAAGAAAATTACAAAATCCAGAACACTTTATCTTCACTACTTTCTTTGGGTAGGCAACTAATCAAGATCTACTTTCTTTGGGTAGGCAACTAATCAAGATCAAGTTGGCATCAATCTTGGTTGATTTACATGAGTGTATGTGGGGATTCGCCAAAACAAAAACATGTTTCCACTGCATTAATGTAATTGCAGAAAGGAGTTGGCAAAAATCGAAACAAGTTGGAATGCTTCAGTGGCTTTGTGATTATAAATGGGCAATGCCAATTCCAACATAAATAACAAAAATATAGTTATTGTCTTCCTTTGCAGAGGTTATTTAGTGCATGATTGAACGATTTCCTTCATTTAATATGTATTTTCACTTTTATTTTTTCTGGAAAGAAAATACCGTAGGCACTTTTACGTTGGCTTTTAACATTTGCTGTACAATTGAATTCCACAATTGAATTCCAGTGACCTAATTTTCCTTTCAATTAGTCATGTCGACCACATTAATGCAATTAATGCAATTTCTTATGTTCAAACAAAATGCATAGCGAAATTGAAACCATCAAATCAATCTCTAGCACAGAAAATCGACATCTGAACTAAAGAGCATTCTATCGAAGCTTTGACAATATAATTTATAGCAAGCATTAATAGAGAATGACATAGAGATCCAAGACTTGTGATAATAAATGTATATTAGGTAAGGATCAAATTTGAAGGGTAGTGTCTTATTTCACTTGGAAGGGCTATGATATATTGAACGTTTCAGTGATGACATGTTAAAATAAATTATTTTTTTTATTTGAAAATGTAATAATATATCAAAATAATATTGTATATTAAAAGCAATGTAATCAAAATTTTCAATATAGTGAAAATTTTGCATTGCTTTCCTCTATCCCAAGAATCCATATAGAATTTATATGGAAGAAATTTTAGAAACTTAAAAAATACTTTGATGAGATTTTGAGAATCACCCCCTTAATATTTAATATTATGCCAATGACGATATTCCGAGAATCCTCTTTTAAAAACTTCCTTAATCCTTACATTTATTGCATATACAAAAGCTACAAAACCTTTTAAGATTTTGTTTTTTTATATTTTTATTTGGTTTTTAAAATATTTTGTTGTAATAACATATTATTTGGTTTTAATATTGTTTCATTTTTTATGTTGTTTTAAAGTTTAAGTTTTATATTTTATATTGTTTTACAATTTATATATATATTTTTAAAATATTATAAAAAAATATTATACTAAAAGATTGTGAAATTTGACATTTTCCTTAACAATATAAACTAATTAAAAATATCAAAAACTCCTTTTTAACCATCGCATATTTACATTTTG
This sequence comes from Pseudotsuga menziesii, assembly GCA_001517045.1. Taxonomy (NCBI): domain Eukaryota; kingdom Viridiplantae; phylum Streptophyta; class Pinopsida; order Pinales; family Pinaceae; genus Pseudotsuga; species Pseudotsuga menziesii. Next base: position 143,015 of record LPNX010881512.1, on the reverse strand, counting down.
TTTTTAAATTTACAAGAAGTTGAAAAAAACCATTTGAAAACATTTAATATATAATAATAAAAACATAACTTTAAAAAAACATATGAAAAAATATATAACTTTGAAACAAAACCATGTGAAAAATATATATAAGTTTTAAACAAATACATAAATTAACAAAATAATAAAGAAGCTTTAAATAGTATGAAGGAACACTATTCCTAGAATCACTCCCTTCATAACTCCTTCACCCATGATATATATTGCTTATACAAAAGCCATAAAACCTTTTAATATTTTTTTTTGGTTTTTAAAATATTTTATTATAATATATTATTTGGTTTTTAATATTGTTTCATATTTTATGTTGTTTTATAGTTTAAGTTTTATATTTTATATTGTTTTACCTTTTATATATTCTCTTAAAATATTTTGTTATTTTTAATTATTTGTTTTTTCTAATATTGTTTTGTGTTTATTGTGATATTTTTTTAATTATTATTTTTAAAATTTTTTGTTATAGTTTTAATGTAATTTTTTTAAAGAATATTTTATATTTTTAATTTAGTTGTATTTTGATGTTTTTTTTTATAATTTTTTTTGTTATTTAATTGTGTTTAATGTTTTTTTTGTTTTATGGATTTTTGTATTTTTATTTTTGGGAGTTTTAGTTCAACAATGTACTCCTCATGTTAGAAATTCTTTTACTTGATTAAATAAGTGTAAGTCCTATAATTTATTTATTTATTTATTAAACTTTATCGAAATTTTAATTATTATATTTTTTATATAAAATGTTTATTTTTTTTTGTTGGCAAAGTGGTGCTCCACCGCACCAACCCTTAACATGGTTGGATTTTTTGGTATCCTACGGGCGACCTTCCAGCTTAGGGAGCCGCCACCACTTGTGGATTATATAAAATGTTTATTTAATTCACACTTGGAAATATAAATATAATTATTTATATAATCCTTCATTAAGGATATTCCCTTCAAATTGAAATTAAAACAACCCTTGAGAGGAGCCATTAATAAAGCACACCTTACCATGTGAGAAATATATATATATATATATATATAATTATTGATTATTTTGATATAGGAAAATCAATAAATAAATCAACTTTTTAAAACTAAATGTAATAAATTATTTCATATATTTTTAATTTTATTAGAAAAATAAAATACAAGCACAACCACTTAACTTATGGTTGGTGAATACTGATAGGTCACAAATACATCAACAACTAATTATCCTATCCATAATTGTTTATTTCAAATTTGTAACTGTTGCCTTAAAATCAAATATGGAGAGTACATTTGTCTCATAATCGTGCATGTCCACCCCAAAATCTCAAATATCTAGCATACCCACATAGTTTGTGGTTGGATCATGTCCATAGGGATCAAACAATTTGGGATTTTTTCTTATTCCTCATATTTTTCTAGTTAAAAGGATTCAAGTGTGAGTTATGCATGCCTAGCTACATGTTATCAAGGGCATTCTCAATTATCACCGATTATATATTTTATGTCACATTCTTCTAGCTATGTGCCAAGAATGATTGGTTATCCATTTATCAACTATGAATAATCCATGTATTGTTACCAACTATTCATTTATAAGCTAGCTATGAATTATTATATCAAATAAAAAGTCTCCCAACATAAAAATACTAAAATTATATTAAACTTTTAAAATTGTAATAATAACATCATATACATAGAATTTGTAACTCATCTCTCAACCTCTCTTAAAATAAGAAGCAACAAAGAAAATTAAAAAATCCTGTTGAACCAAGGGGCTACCTAAACTCTAAAACAATAAAGTCCCTCGTGTAAGAATGTTCATTTTGTTGGTTCTTGTTTAATTTGAGCATGCAAACATCTTAAGAGAGATGGCATGCTCCTCATTCAATGGTGTCAAGCAGTGCTTGAAGATTTCAAAGGTATTTCTTTATTGAAAACATAAAACTTGAGTGTAAATAAGTTTTTAAAATAAATTTAGTTTTTTTTTAATATTTTGTTAAATTTTTATGTAAAAAAATTCAAAGAAATAGATTTACATTAAAGAAAACATTATTAAGATATATTTACAAGGATACATATCTCTGTTTATTCTAAATTAACATTAAAAAAACATTAATAAGATATATTTACAAGGATAAATATCTCTGTTTAAACTTTTTTCTGTGTCTTTGTGTTTATTCTAACAGTAGCACCAGGCATAAAAACCAGTTAAAAAAATCAATTATCAATTTATATTTCTCAATATTTTTGATCTCTTCAGAACTCTGCAGGACACAGTTCTGCCTTTTTTGTAACCTCTGCTGATTATAGCTTTTTTATTAATATCATACTTTCAAGGCTATATATTTACGAGTATACATATCCTCGTGTTTTTTCTTTAAAAAAACATTTCACCTGCCGACAATAATACATACAATAAACCGCTCTCTGGAACTTTCCACGATATTTTTAGAGTCGTTTTCAAAATCTCTGATTTGCTTTTCCACATAATTGAAGAGCACATGGTGATCCGCAATTGACTCTCACATGTCACAACAATATCCCAAAATTGTCCCAGATTTTAATGCCGAAACATATTTCTGTAGCCTATCGACTTTTCACAGTAGGAAATGGATGGTGGTCTGTTCACAGCAACATGGTCTGTTCACAGCAACTTCTACCAAACAATTAACGAAAGTCCATAATGAAAGACCTCGCACCTAGTTGTCATATCAATGATTAAATCAATCTGCCAACTTTGTACTTTGCTGGATCGACAAAAACTTAAGGCTCACCTCTTTCCATGTAGACATGTTTATGCTTTTTCCATGAATCGATCTGTACAAACTATGGCCAACCGAAGCTTGAGATTCGGGGAGTCTGATTAACGCTATGGCATTCGTAGAACTCAAGTGAAAGGTTCAGTATGAATACGCGTCCCAGCTTCAACTGTGCTAGAAACGATGCTGCCCCACACTACAAACAAAGAAAGTTATGCTGTCGTTGTATTTTTATTTTTATGACGTTCTCACTGATTGAATCAAGAATGCTTGAAAATCACACAATTAGCTAAGCTTTATATAGCAGCAATTTGATCAGTGGCAATATACGATACAAGGTCCATATTTGATTGAAAAGATGCCGCACAGAGTGGAGCACACTTGCTGCAGAAAGCAAGCAATAAAGAGAGGCTTTTGGTCCCCTGAAGAAGATAGGAAGCTTATACGCTATATTGCAGCTCACGGCCATGGCTGCTGGTCATCCCTACCTGACAGAGCTGGTAATAACTGATAATGATAATTCATGATGATGGTTAACTTTAGTTGTCTACCAATTTTGGTTTATTGGATGATTATGATAATCTATGATGATGGTTAATCTTAGTTGAAGTCAATTTTGGTTTATTGAATGATCATGATGATGGTTAACATTAGCTGAGACCAATTAACGTTAATTCAAACTAATTTTGGTTTATTGGATGACCAAAAATTGTATTTCTGTATTAAAAAAAATTTAGCATTCATAAATTTTCATGTAAACTTCCCATTTCTGAATAAACATAATTTTGAGAAGTGATCTCGCAGGATTAAAGCGATGTGGCAAGAGTTGCCGATTAAGGTGGATGAATTACTTGAGGCCGGGGATCAAGCGTGGCAATTTTTCCAAAAAAGAAGTCAACATTATCATCTTTCTCCATAAAATCATGGATAATAGGTATTTTTTCTGAATTAGTAATAGTGTAGAGTGCTGTGCATATGAATATAATGGTTTGGTTTGTTTAGTTTTTTTGGACTAATATTAATTAGCTTAATAGCTGTCTTACGCTCATTAGTGATAGTTGAATCTCAAGATACTAAGATTTAACAGTCAGCAATAAACTTATAACAACACTTATTAATGATCGCAGTTTCTATTATGTAGGTATATCACTGTAAATGAATTAAGATTCTCTATTAATATAATGATGGGTTGTGATATCCCTTGTGTATGTTTGTTGAGCTGCTTTTCTCTCTTCCAATTATGTTGGATTTGTTATGTAAAGGCCTGGACTTGTTACCTAAAATAACATTTCCTATTCCGTAGCTTTTTCAAATAATTTTCAATATATATGACCTATATTCATTGTCAATATCGATCACCTATATTCATTATCGATTTGTTAGAAAAAAACGTTTTCAAGGTTTTGAAGTTTGAAATCTATTTTTTTTTTTTTTTGTAATTATGAAATTTGAAATCTACGACACCCATATTCATTGTGATTATTGTGGTTATGGATTTTGTAGACAAATAGATTCTTAGAATTGTCTTTTAAGACTATAAAATCTGAAATCTACCACACTCAATTATGGATTTATTACATAAACAGATTCTTGGAATTGTTTTGGTTCAATTGTTTTTTAAGATTATAAAATCCGAATTTTAACACACCCATATTCATTGTGATTATGGATTTGTTTTGCAGATGGGCGCAGATAGCTAAACATTTGCCAGGAAGGACAGATAGTGAAATAAAGAATTACTGGAACGGCTACCTCAAGAAAAACCTTGTAGTTGACTGCAATGATCAGAGTTCAAGTGATGTCTCAGAGCCCAGTTATTCAACCATTTTAGAACATCTAAATATGGATGGACACATTACTGTGGAAGCTGATCACATTGTTAACGATTGCACTCATGTTGCTAAGGATTCTAAAGGATTCATCCCATCATTAGATTTATGTCCCTGTAACTCTCTTATATCTTCCCACAACTTCCCAGCTCAGCTGACACGACAGACCATGAGCAGCACTGCAAAAGCGAGTTGGACAAATTGTAGTGATGAAGATTTGAATAAATTAATAGCAAATGCAATGCCGAATTACCCAATTCATGATCAGAATGAGATATTGCTTCAAGATGCAGGCAACTCCCAGCATGATAATGGGATGGTAAGCTTTTCTGCAAATGATCAGAATGGGTACATTAATGTTCCATGCCTGGCATTCGATAGCCCAGATGTTAATTCAATGTGGTCATCCTGCTCCTTGTTGAATCAGATTGAGAAGAACGATACACTCTCTACAGTGATCGAATCTCAATTCAACAAGATGTTCTCGCCAGATCTGCCTAGGCTGGATCAGCTTCTTCAATAGATGGCTTTAAAGATACCTACAAATGATACATGTGCATCTATATTAAGGGGAGTAAAAATCGGTTTGCTGTTCAAGTTTTTGGATTCCATATTATGATTTGAAGGTGGATTCCTTATTATGCTTTGAAGGTGAACTTTCAAGATTGAAATTGGTTTGGAGATGAGAGTGAAGGTATGATATTTCAAATTTTATGTATAAATTCTTTCCAATAACACAAGGAGAGTATAACTCACTTGATGAGAGTATAATCACTGACTTGAGGAAAGTGTGGTGCTCTCTTAGCTCCATGTTACTTATTTTCATGAGCTTTAAGTAAAGGCAGCTGGTAAAAGTATCATGAGCTTTAAGTAAAGGCAGCTGGTAAAAGTATCATGAGCTCATAGCTCATGAAAGTATGGTGTTGTCTTAGCTTCATATTTTCATGACGTTTACCTTCATATTCCTTATTTTCATTAGCTTTAATTAAAGTAATTTCATGAGCATTAAAGTAATTTCATGAGCTTTAAGTACAACGAGCTGGTAAAAATATCATGAGCTTTTAAGTAAAGTGAGTTGGTAAAGGTATGTATTGTTATACTAGATATATCTAGTAATCTGAAATACCGAATGGTGTCCAAAGGACTACGACAATTCCCACTGAAATATTGAATGGATTCACATGAAACTCTTCTATTATTTATCTCTTCTACATAATATTTAGTCAATAACCTTAGGATTCTAAGATTTAAGAAATCTTTTATGACTAGTCCTCAAAACATCTTCTATTTCCAAAATTTGGACAAACACATAATAAACCAGCATAGATCCATCTAAAAGGGTATCTACCAAGCACAGAGGGATCAAATCTCTAAAGGTGCAAACCCTTTTTTACTTTTAGAGTGGAAATGTTGAGGAAATGTGTAATCCAATGTTTATGATTTTAGTTTATCTAATTTATGTTGTTTTATATATATGCAATTCTAAATAATTTAGATTTAATTTAAGTGGAGATGTTATTTTTAGTAGCATTTTATTAGTTTTTATAAACTATACCTGTCAACTCTACCATGGAGTTACACATCTCTCCCCTATTGGATGAAAGAATGCACCTCTTCTGTGCAATGAGAGGGATAAAATCTCTAAAGGTGCAAACCCTTTTTTAGAGTGGACTTTGTTGAGGAAATGTGTACAATCCAATGTTTATGATTTTAATTTATCTAATTTATGTTTTTATATATAATGCAATTCTAAATACTTTAAATTTAATTTAAGTTGAGATGTTATTTTTAGTAATATTTTATTATTTTTTATAAACGATAAGTGTCAACTCTAGGATGAGCACGTAAGGAGTTACACATCTCTTCCCTATTGGGTTGTAGAATGAAAATCCTATGATGCTCACATGTTTAATGTTTCAGCACAAAAATTGGAGTTAGTCATTGGTCAAATACCATATTGAAAAAGAAATTATATTCAAATAGTTGTATTGTCCAAATCTTGGTTGTAAATGAATCATGAATTTCAATTCTTTATAGAGAGAAAAGAAAAAATAAAACAAAATGTGATCCATAAAGTATGTTGTTTTCCAGTGCTTCAATATTTATGTTCGTTTTTCAATGTTTCAATAACTATAAAAGGATTTTAATTATCGCGTCCAATTTCTACCTGTGCCTTGTTGCAATCTCTTATTTTAATGTCTTTAAACAAAGATAAACTGAATTGTGCATTTCAACAAGCAAGGGTAGCAAAGTCAACCGATGGACGTATAGGGGCTATCAGAAAACCCTTCTGGATTGGAATTTAACAAGTAGCAATTAATCAAATGAGATAGATTTATGAGTGTGAATTTTTGAGCGATAATGGAGGGAACGTAACTGTAAATACATGGTGTTACGCTGTATTTGTACTCGGCTCACCTTTAGGTGTACCCGAGGGAGAGAGGGCCAATTTTTCGACCAAGAGGGGTGTTATTGAGCGATGGTGGTCATTGCTGGACCCTTTGGTCCTTGTTTAAGGGTAATATGGCTTAATGGCATTGCTGACATTCCTTTAAAGAGGTTCTTAACCTCATGGTTGGTGTTCAAGGCCCCTAAAGGTTGACCACTAGGTCTCATGGCTCCATTTCCTTCTTGTGTTCTGGTGGCCACAGCTTCAGCTACAAGACACTCATCTTCAGTCGCGGCCACTTTATACACCCTCCTGGCCCTTCAGTCGGTGGGTCCTTGCTCTCCCTGGCCTTCTTTCTTCAGACGAAGGAATCCTTCATGCTAGGACGTTTTCGTGCTTTGAGGAGGGCGTTGAGGGATTTTACAATATTCTAGGGGTTATATGGGGCATAATGACCTCCCTCCATCTCACTCTTGCCTTTCGTTCGAAGCGATTTGCTTATTTGAGCGTGTTTTGGCACTTGGGGATGCAAATACCTCAGGTAGCCTACCTTAGGTTATATTTTATTATTATTTCGTTTAATTTTAAGTTGACATTTAATAATTACAAACTTACTTGTTTCAAGGCATGCCAGCTAGGATTTTATTTGTAAAAGTAAGTGTGAGATCATATAAATAGATCTCATCACTTTCATTTATAAACCAAAACTTATGGGATAATACACTATGCACTTGTTTTACCCATGTTAGGGTTTCTTTGGATAGATGCGCTCCTCTTGAGGAAGTTTTCTGGTTAATGCAATCTGTTTTTTGGTAATTCTTTGGTGAGTATATGCTTTTGGTGATGCTTCGATTTGTTGGATGAACACAAGCACATGGATTTTTGGCTTCTTATCTCTTTGTTTGAATGTTGGTGGATGCCCGCTTCAAGTCTTAGTGGTAGCCCTAGTGCTGCACTTTTTCTTAGCATAGGGGTGTGTGCAAGAAATTGAGGGACCTTTTAGATGCAATGGTGGAGTGAAGTCAATCACTCTTAATCCAAAAAAAAGAAATCATCCCAAGCAATCTTGAACCTGCCAAGCCTAGTCCCAAGGTTACCAATAGGCATGCCAACTAGGATAGTAAGACAAATCGCGGATCCGTTTTAGTGAACAAAATCGTGTGCGTGATTTCGTTCACTAAAATGGAGGTGCGATTTGGAAAGCCTGTTTAAAAAAAAAATAGGCCGAGGTTGTCTTTTTCTCTTCACCGCGCAGCTATTGGACCAAGGAGGAGCAAATATCGACTGGGTGAACACGTTTTTGGGTGTGCCAAAGCCCTCCATCTCCACCTTTGGATAAACCTCCCCTTTGTGAGGTATTTTCCTCATTTCTTTTCATGTATTTTTCTCTTTCTTTATCAATTTATTTGCCCTAGATTGAAAAATTAAACCATGTTAAATTAAATTATGGCCAATTGAAACAAAAACCCAATGGAATTTCCCAATGGAAACAAGAACCCCAATGTAATTGGCCAATTGAAACCAATTCCCCAATTTAATGATAAAAATTAAATAATTTTGATTATTTAAAAAAAAAAATCATACCCAAAATTCCCATGCCCAATGGAAACCAAAACCCCAATTAACTCAAAAAACAAATGAATTTCACTATTTCCATATGCATATTCACAAGGATCCTTGTGAATCCATACCAAAATACACAAATATGCAAAGTTTGTCAAGCACATTGCAAGTTTGCATAAGTAATTTACATGCCCAATGTAAACCAAAACCCCAATTAACTCATAAAAAACAAACAAACTTCACTATTGTGAATCCAAACCAAAATTAACAAATACGCAAAGTTTGTCAATTATGTTGCAAGCTTGCATATACAACTAAAAAAAAATCAAGTAGAATTCATTCATTCCCCTAAAATACATAAACAAACATGGTAAATCCCTTGCCTCTATCCGAAATATCGAAGTTGCTCTTCCAAGAACATCAATAAACACCTTATAATTTTGATGAAACTTCTTGAAGTTGCTCTTCCAAGAACATCAATAAACACCTTATAATTTTGATGAAACTTCTTGAAGTTGCTCTTCCAAGAACATCAATAAACACCTTATAGTTTTGATGAAACTTTCCAATCCAAGTGTCAAAATAAGGTATAGAAGCTTCCATGCTTTTACCAAATATTTCATCTTGAATGAATGGTACTTTTTGGTTAAGGTCAAGACAACAAAGTTCAACAATAGACTCTATGAACGTGAAGATACATAGGTAGATTGATGTATTTGATTAAACATGCCAATCACATACTAGATCATACATGATATTTAATTCAGTGGAACCCTTCCAACCATAAAATCCATAAAGTTCTGCTAAATAGCCTTTAGAGTCCAAAAAACATCACATTACAACAAATAATTACATATCTAACAAAATTGTTGCCTATACTGGGATTTTATTCATCAACAACACATTATGCCGCCTATTCTAGGGTCTAGTTGTTGCCTCTACCCGCAATCTGGGAGCTGGTCCTACAAAGGCAATAATCAATGCCTCACAATTTCGACGAAACTTCATAATCCAAGCCTTAAAATAAGCTAGAGGAGCTTCACAATAAACATATGCACTCAAGACACTTTATGTACACATGCATATACTTAAAAATTGGAATTAATACTTGAATTTAGGACATAAATATGAAATGAAAAAATGTTAAATGTTTATTCTTTACTGTAAAATTCAAGATCAATTTTTAAATTTACATGATAGATTTAGTTTATATGTCATTAGTTATACAGTTTTTAGTTCTTAGATATGTCATTATATCATGTGTTTATATTTCTAATGATATTTTATTTGTATTTATGATTGCAGTGGCTACTATGGATCATAACAATGCGGATATATTGAGGTTTATTGTCCATTTGAGAGAGATTGGTTCGACTTGGACGGGTGGAGATGAGCTCCGCCACTCCTTGTCAGATTCATTGTTGTCTATTGTTGATACGATCGCAAGATCGAATGATGCTTTGTATAGCATCGCATCTTACAGGGAGAGGAAAAGACAACAATATGCTGATGGGTTAAGTTACAACGAGGTAAAAAAGCTGAAAATAACAAAACAAGCCATCTATTCATTGTTTAGACTTCCTAGGACGGATGACATTCCGGAGATCAGCAGGCCACATATTTCTATTGAGTGGTGCACTTTTCCACCCATCAAAGACAATTGGATGGATAGGTGGTACATGGTTTTTGACATTCCCCCTCACAACAATAGGGAAGTACCGATGTACTTCCTCCGAAAATTGTATGCAGAGTTTGTGATGGGGAAACCTGTCAACTATTTTGACATGTTGGGCTTCCAGGGAGTTGGTAGGGGGATGCCCCAACATCGACCCCATGCTAGGCATAGAGATGCCAATCTAGAGATACCTGCACCCCGTGCCCAGCTACTGAGGGCAGACATCCCTCCCTCACATGACATGGTTTCCCAGACACAGGAGGCATTTTTGACTCTAGCTGAGATGGTCTCTCGACACACGACCACTATTGACCATAGAGCACCCTCTTCCTCTGCTGGTGTACAACCACCAGCTTCTAGTGGTGGAGGGACATCTATTGGTGGGGATAGACCGACATCCCATGTGCCTCAGAGCGAGCCGCACGTCTGCACATCGTGTGGGGGACCCTGTTATGGTCCTGGACCAAGACATGGTACCACTACGATGACTGGTGGTCAGGTAAGGACATTGTTTTAAAACTCTGTTATTGTTCATTTTTTAATTGTTCCATACTATATGTAACATATTAAAAGATTTGTAATATATATGCAATATTTACTCTTGCAGGATATTGATGCCTCTCATGGGGGTGGTACTGCACTCGGTGTGGTTGTACTCGAGGCCCAAAGAACCACCATTGAGGTAATATTTAAACACTTGTCATTTTGTTATTACATATAATTTTGTTAATGCATGTGTTAGTCTTGATTAATTTATTAAATTGTCTAATATTTACAATTTTTGAAGTTGCAGGAACCCCACTTAGAACATGATGTTGGAGACATTGATATCAATGACATAGTCCAAGGAAGAATTTACGATTACTTGAAGAATGTAAGTACATGGGTTATGATTGAATCTTGTTCTAATTATTTAAATTTCTTACTATACACTCCTTTATAGATCGCTAATGTAAATATAATTTTTAAACTTGCAGATGCTATTAGCATCTGAAGAGGGGCAAGAAATTGATGGAAGCGGTCACTCCCATGGTGGAGATATGTCCCAGGAAGCGGTAAGTACATGTTATTTTTTCAGTACATATTATTCCGTCCATTCAAATCCATGTCTAACTATGGTAACACTTTATGAATGCAGACATCATCGTAGATCCCTGCACCGCCTCTTTGGTTTAAATCTCCCCATAGTCCAAACATAGATAAGGGGGTTGTTTACATCAGATGAGGACCCTCTTCCTTGAACAGAGCAGGTGTGCATGAGGATCAACCTACTCATCCCATGGTAATGTACACACTTCCAATGGCAGTTGTTGGTTAGCTATGAATTCACTTCACAACTGCTTTTTCTTAATGTTATTTTCGCATGTTTACAGCATCAAGATGTAGAGTCATCCATGCCAGACCTTAGTGGGATTGTTGATGCCGCATCTAAAATAGGGATAAGTCACACTGAGGTACATCTACTTGAATATTTGTAATTGTACATTTCATTTGTATTGTTTATGGACATGCATGATGTCTAACTATTTAATCATTTGGTGAATGTAGCCACACCCTGGTCCATTAGTGCACGCAACTGAGGTTGATGTTCAACCTACGGCTCCTCTTACTACTGAAGAGTCCCAGCGTAATCCCCTAGAAATGGTTTTTTTGGTGAGATGTCCATTTTTTACATAATTGATTAGTACTTTCTCATTCATGTACATGTTGATAATTCTTGAGATAATTGAAATATTTTTTTTTATTCGCAGAGAAGCATGGCAGAGGAAAATAGAGGCACCTATACCCTTGACACTAGAGGCACCTATACCCCCGACGGATGCAGTGAGTCTTTGTTTTATTTACAATTGAGTCATATTTTAAATTTTCAAACTTTGTTATTGATGGATAGTACTAGTTCAGTTACCTGATCAAGAAATATTGTCATTGATTTGCAGTCGCCAGAGATGCAGAGTGGTCGTAGAGAGAGCCGAAAAGCATCAACGTCCGGGAAAAACAAGAGAAAGTTAGATTTTTGATGTGTTAGTCCAGGACAAATATGTATTTTTATGTACAATCCGGAGTTAGAGTATAGGGGCGCAGTACAGGACATATGTACTTTTGTTTGCACATGTACATCAAATATGTTTTTGATACATGTACATTGACAGGCCATAGATAGGCCTTTTAATTTTGTATTATAACTTTCATGATATAAAAAATATTTCATATCAAGGCTCTTGAGATATTCATGGTTCAGTCTTTTAAGTGTGATTATACATGTTTGGCGAAGAATGTTTCTATGTGTAATGTTCCCAATTTTTTTTATAGATTTTACGATTGCATGGAGATATCAGTTATAAATTTGAGAACAATGCACAATTACAATATTATGTAATGACAAAAATGTACATTTTAATTGTTTTTTATGATGATCCAATTACATATACAATGTTATATTAACAATGTCAAATTATATTAAAAAACATGGAACATAGGTCTAATACACATTTAAGCACCCGGCACAACTAAGCAACTGATCCAACTTGGTGGAATACAAAAGCACCTTACCCACATAACAACATAACAAACGTTTAAAGGATGCACGAAGTTGACACACTTAAGTGATGCACCAGTGTGGTCTACATAAATAAAATTATTGTTTGGCATGATGTCTTGCATCTAACGAATACATGGGATACACATCAAACCTAAAAGTATCAGAGTATTATAAGGTTGATTCAAAATAATGGTTATGATTATATCCTACACATTATGTATGTCCTGCACATTATTTTATCATTTTGTTAATGTACATGGCATTTGATGAATGGCCTTGAGTAACAACTTTGAAAGAGAAGAAAGTTATGTGTGATTTTATTATAGTTTAAATTGATTAGAGAAGTACTATTCTGAATCTTGTTTTATAAATTCATTTTTATGAAGTATTATTCGAAGCATTCGTAGCGTGAAGATATATATATATATTGTAATAATGGCGTAATATAATGGCCACTTGTTTCTAAACATAAGCATGTTCCATTACATGGTTACTGATGTAATGGCATTGTCTCCTCCTGCATTTCATCGTACAAATGCTCACATCTCTTGTATGAGGGGAAGATCTACAATTGCCTTCAAGCTGACCTTTATGTGCAAAAATTTCACATTCACTTACTGAGCAAAACCCTAGTTTACAAAATTGACAAAACATAATGATCCCTTGTCCATGGACCCAAAGTAGAGGGCCACTCTAGCACTATCGTGATGTACCGAATCCAACGGAGCCGACGGTTCATCGATTCAAGAAACGATCATCAATCTATGGAATGTTGAATCCCACCTCCTACAGGGTTTTAGGGACACCCGTTGAATCCCTAACCGGGGCATAGAGTGGAAACTGTGCATCAAAAAGGGCTTTCAGTGGGTCGTGCAAGCATGTTTAGGCAGGTTCCATGTGGGAACGCTAGCCACACTTTCACAGTCAAGGAATTTGCAAAGCCGACCCATATATGCAGAAATTGGACATTCACTTACTGAGCAAACACCTAGTTTCCAAAATTGACCAAAAAAAATGGTCCCTTGTCCATGGAACCAGATTAGAGGGCCACCCTAGCACTATCTCGATGTCCTGAATCCAACGGACCCAACGGTTTTTCGTTCCGAGCAACGATCATGATTCTATGGCACGTTGAATCCCACCTCCTGCAGACTTTCAGGGACACCTGTTGAATCCCTACTTGGGGCATAGAATGGAAACCATGCATCAAAAAGGGCTTTCGGTGGTTCGTGCAAGCTTGTTTAGGCATGTATTATGTGGGAACACTAGCCACACCTTCACGGTTGAGCAATATGCGAATTTGACCCCTATGTGCAGAAATTGGACATTCACTTACTGAGCAAAACCCTAGTTTCCAAAATTGACCAAAAAAATGGTCCCTTGTCCACGGAACCAGTTTAGAGGGCTACCCTAGCACTATCTCGATGTCCTAAATCCAACGGAGGCGACAATTTATCGATCCGAGCAATGGTCATGATTCTATGGCACGTTGAATCCCACCTCCTACAGACTTTCAGGGACACCTGTTGAATCCCTACCTGGGGCATAGAATGGAAACCGTGCATCAAAAAGGGCTTTTGGTGGTTCATGCAAGCTTGTTTAGGCATGTATTATGTGGGAACGCTAGCCACACCTTCACGGTTGAGCAATATGCAAATTTGACCCCTATGTGCAGAAATTGGACATTCACTTACTAAGCAAAACCCTAGTTTCCAAAATTGACCAAAACAAATGGTCCCTTGTCCATGGAACCAGATTAGAGGGCCACCCTAGCACTATCTCGATGTCCTGAATCCAACGGATTTGAAGGTTTGTCGATCCGAGAAATGGTCATGATTCTATGGCACGTTGAATCCCACCTCCTGTAGACTTTCAGGGACACCTGTTGAATCCCTATCCAGGGCATAGAATGGAAACCGTGCATCAAAAAGGGCTTCTGGTGGGTTGTGCAAGTGTGTTTAGGCATGTTTTATGTGGGAATGCTAGCCACACCTTCACGGTTGAGCAATATGCAAATTTGACCCCCATGTGCAAAAAGTTCACATTCACTTACTAAGCAAAACCCTAGTTTCCAAAATTGACCAAAATAATGGTATCTTCTCCATGGAACCAGATTAGAGGGCCACCCTAGCACTATCCCGATGTCCTGAATCCAAAGGAGCCAATGGTTCGTCGATCCGATCAACGGTCATGATTCTATGGCACGTTGAATCCCACCTCCTACAGGCTTTCAAGGACACATGTTGAATCCCTACAAGGGCATAGAATGGAAATCGTGCATAAAAAGGGCTTTTGGTGGGTTGTGCAAGCGTGTTTAGGCATGTGTTATGTGGGAACTCTAGCCACACCTTCATGGTCGAGCAATATGTGAATTTGACCCCCATGTGCAAAAATTTTACATTCACTTACTGAGCAAAACCATAGTTTCCAAAATTGACCAAAATAATGGTCTCTTCTCCATGGAAGCAGATTAGAGGGCCACCCTAGCACTATCCCAATGTCCTAAATCCAACAGAGCCGATGATTCGTCGATCCGAGCAACGGTCATGATTATGTGGCACGTTGAATTCCACCTCCTATAGGCTTTCAGGGACACCTATTGAATCCCTACCTGGGGCATAGAATGGAAACCGTGCATGAAAAAACTATTATATTTGAAGGTTTCAATGATCTCACTACATGCACACTAAAGTAAACTTCATGAATCAACATGATTTGAAGCATAAGTCCACCTGATTTGAAAAAGTTGAGTTGGACATTAGATTGATTCTGAATTGAGTTGTGACAGTAAGATAAGATTAGGGTTAGGATTAGGGTTTCCTTGGTAGAGTTATGGTTATAGGCCATGCATGTTAAACAATAAACCCTAGATAGGGATAGGGTTTTCCAAGTTTGGCCTTCGTTGGCATGAAATGCATTGTCCAACTTTGGCCTAAATTTCTTATTATCTTTTATTATCTTTTAAGTAGAAATTAAACTTCTCAATAAAAAAAAATGAGATGAAATTCCAACACTACTAGGCACTACCCCTTTGGCAATGGACATGCGGGTATAAGAGGTGAGTTGTCAAGAAGGAAATTATACAAGCCTTAAAACAAAGAACTTTGATAGGTATGACCTATAGAGGTACATGTATGTATTCTAATGTTATGGATATCATGTGAATGAGATCTTGAAATGTTCATATGATTGATATATATGGTTTATTGATCATATGTAAAATTTGGCATGTTCATTAACTTGACATACAAGAGAATTTTTGGCATATTTATAAACAACATTATGGAAAATTTCGCATATCAAGAACACAAAATTGACATATTCATAAGAAAAATACATGGGAAAATTAAAATTATGATACATACCTCATCATGCTAGATCCCACCTATTAGCATAAAACCAAGCCCTCCGGATCATCTCTTATAATGATGGTCTCCATTAGTCTCTTGTGCTCTATATCCGGTAAGAAGTAGCGTACCTTCGATGAATTCCGACTAGGAATTGTTCATACCTAGAGGTTTGTAGCAATGATTAAGTTGGTAAAGTGATACACACTTGCACCTGGTTTGTAATCCCTGTAAACATATCCACCCTTCTTTCTTGCATTGTTGTCATGTGTAAGGTATTCACCTTTAACAACCATAGACCCGATGGGGAAGTGGTTGTTTTCATCATTAGTCATGGACATAATGAGGGTTTGCTTTCCCTCTATACAACGTGCCAACCAGTAATCACCACCCCATTCATTATCTTTTGAGGAAACCACTGCGTATATGTGTCCTACATAGTATGATTGTAGGTATATGAGAAAATATTTTTCGTGTGATACAAGGCCATTAATGTGAGTTTCAAGACTACGTAAATTTTACAAAAAAATGTTAAGGAAATGCATCATACCAGGTTGTACAAGGTCTGATACATGATCAAAATCTATAGAAATAGACAATTGGTCTTCTTCCAACGGAGTTAAATCAACAATTGCACGCTAATCAAGTGGAAGTGATATGTGATCCCATCCATCAACCCAATCCAATGATTCACACACATCCCAGTCACCATCACAGCAAGGTGGGAAAAAACAAGCGATTTTTCTGGTCCAAATTTCAAATACTGGGTTATCAGAGGTTCGAACCGAATGAAAGCCACGAGTCCCAGGAACAGTCTTGCATTCCCATGCATGTGAATGATCTATGTCTACCACCTCCCAAAAAAATCTCTCCACATGTCTCTTTCTTGTGGATTCTACTCGCATAGCTGATTCCTCTCCCATTACTGACATGCAGCACCTGACTATAGATTGAGCATTTCGAATAGTACATATTGTAGATAATTTCAATTCCTCTCTTCGTAGGGCTGTTTTGACACATGCTCCGGCTCCATCATGCTCTCCTTTACCATGCCCAGTCTCAAAATAGTTCCACATATGTGGAACTTTGTAGTTTTTATGCAATGAACACAACCATTGAAATATGTGTGCATTTTTGAACTAACCAACACATCCATCAGACCAAATCTAGTGTCGATCCATCTGTATGTTCTTGCCCTTCAAATGATCATAGAACATGATGAAGCAATGACGCACATAGTGGAAGTCATGGCACCTATCATCACTTATGTAGAAGTGATATTCCTTTAGAATTTGTCTTTGCTCTTCACTGCTATTTGGGCCATGCCTATATGTGATATGCACCATCAAGGAAACCTGCTCAGAGTGATAATACTGACTTTGGATCTGATTTTGAGTTTGCATAGTGCAGTTCTCGACAAAATCAACAACTGAAAGTATAGTACCACGAGGAAATGTATCTCTGCATATTCTAAACTTCTCATCATGCCATCGTGCCAAGTGGACATGCTGAATATATTGACGTGTCTTTTCAATAAATTCCTTGACGAAGACACTAACTTGTACCCGTTGACACAAAATGATCTCAATATTAGGTTTTTTTGTAAGTAAGGGATGAAATGCAACTGTTCAAACATAAATTTATAGATAAATGCATGTACCTGAGATGTCACCAATTGTATTTTTTTGCTTTCTTTCCCTGGGACTATTTCATAGTTGATATATTTGAAACTTTTCATGTCTGTAACCATATTCCCAAATTCATTGTCTCCAGTCTCGTGCATACATTGGCTCAATAATGCCATTCCAACACAGTTGGAGCAAGTTCCATCCAAGCAAGATCTTGCATAGTAAGTTTGCCCCTCAGGCCTATTGCACATGATATTATGAATGAATTCTCTTGATGAGGTCGGTGGTATTGTCAAGGAGCAATCCTGCACATGGTTTGTATGCAACACACGATGAATCTACAAAAATGTTTCATAGTAATATTCATATTCTACATGGTATCTACAACAACAAGTGTTACAAAGAGTATTTATTCTAACATACCAGGGATTACATTTCTCAAAAGATCTTTGCCCCAAATTCAATTGTCTATGTTCATTCCTAAATTTGTCATGTAGTTCTGTCTGTGTTATATCAAGAAGATGCTTAATATGTGGTTCACGGTCCTTTGAACCCCTTCTCAGTTTTAGTACATCCTTCTGGTTTGAAGAAGGCCTTGTGTGATCATGCCAAAAACTCTGCACTAGTTCCTTTACTGCATCAACTAGCTTCATGTCACGGCGTGGCAACCAACCAATAAAAGGCCCAAAAATCTGTCTGGGCAGTTGCGTCAAGATGTTCTCTTCTAATAGAATACCTATGGAGGGTTTTTACATTCAACTTAACTAGTTTAGATGTAGGCTTGAGAAAACAAAGGACCCTGGTGTTCTTATTTACAATTGCTTGTGACAACACACGACGAGCCGCATTGCGGTCCTTTGACCATGTGTTCTTACCAATTTTACCAAAGGAATCTACTAAGATTTTAACTATATGAGAACTTGGTCCATAAGGCTTTATCATCTTTATCCCTAACGATTTCCTAACAATATCCATGCCCCTAGATTTTAACAATGATAAAAATAATCTACATTTATCTCCATCACATTTAGAAACAAAATATTTATTTCGTATCTGTTCAGTTTGATAAGCAATACTATGTTTAGATAGCGTACCTTCAATGGAATTGAGGAGTCCTTCGTCAACTTGTATATGCTTCAGAGTTCTTCGACGTGTGCTTTCTAATGGAGGTAAGGGGGTTGGATTTCTATCATCTAGTGCATCAACAATACGCTCTAGCGTTTCAGTAGCAACTTGTTGTCCTTCATTCTCTTCCTGGTAGTTGGATGGTGGAAGTCCAACATCCTCATCGATGGTCCGAATAATATTTTCTTCTTCAACAGTAGGCTCCATGTCCAACGCATCTTCAACAGTAGGCTCCATGTACAACGCCTCTTCATGAGCTTCGTCTTGAGATGGTAACTTATCACTTTGACTTGATGTGGGATTTGTAACATCCCCTAATGAGCACCTACATTTTGCTTCTTGAATACTTCCATGGGGTGCTTGTTCAACAACTATTGTGGAAATTGAAGGTCCCTCTAGTGAATGCTTCCTTTTTCCTTGTGATGGATTAATAGGATGAACCGCCGTATCCTCTATAATTGGATTTGGTTTAGTTTCCAAAGAAAGCCTCCGATTCATCATGTCTATTCTTTTCTTTTCTTTCTCTTCTTCGATGACTTCTTGAGGTCTCTTCTTCCTTGCTGATTTTCTTCCTCGGTTACGTACATTCCCCATCACCACAATGATCAATGTCAATAAGTTTGTTTTTGTTGCTCCTCAATTACAAGCTTTCAAACCTTTAACTTGCTTTATAACTATTGATCCTTCAAGGTGCTTCAATCTTCCTTCTCAATTGTTCAGATTTCCCATCAAAACAATAATGAATGGGAAAATTTACCTTTGGTTCTCTTGAATAATAAGCAAATGAAAGTTAAATCTTAAATTGTTCCTCAAGCTGATTTTCTTTTACAATTGTGTATATCCACCATCACCATGAAATGACATTGAAGCTTGATATCTTATCCTGTGTGCTCCTCAACCATGAAAGATATCCTCAATGTTGCACTTGCATAACAAAAAGAATGATGGAGAATGTGTAAATTGTGAGTATTTTCATAGGCGGGCTCGTGCTCCTGGAAAAAAAACATGCGGTAATCGGATAAATTCATAAAAACAAAGTGAAGTTGCTCTCAGACAAGAACAATCCACTGTTTTTACAGTCCCAAAACGCGCACGCGTTATATAGAGTAAAAACGTGTACGTGATTTGTATAAGTATAATGCGCATGCGATATGGTTAAGCACAATTAATAGAGTGGGTGCACGGCTAGGGCAACAAATAAGATCATAACTTCCCAAATGTTTTCTATGGCTAGCAACAAAACAAATGTTTTTAGTGTTCCCTTTTTTTCATGCTTATAAATGTTTCTCTCTATAGCCCCAATAATCCCTACATATCCCTATCTCTTTCTAAATATACCTCCCTCATTCTCTCTGCATCCCTCCATATATGTTCCTTTTTCTCCCTTACTCCATCCCTCCATACTGATGGTGATGAAGACGATGATGATTATCATGATGGTGATGATGATGATGACGATAATGATGACGACGATGGTGATGATGATGTTCATGATGTTGATGGTGATGATGATGATCATGTTGATGATGATGATGATGAAGGTGATGATGATGATGATGGTGATGATGATGATCATGTTGATGATGATGATGATGAAGGTGATGATGATGATGATGATGATGACGATGGTGATGATGATGAAGGTGGTGATGATGATGATGAGGAAGGTGATGCTATTGCTGATGATGATGAAGATGAACATGATGACGATGATCATGATGATCGTGGCGATGTTGATGATGATGATCGATGGTGATGATGATGGTGGTGATGATCATCATGTTGATGATGATGATGATGATGATGATGATGACGATGATGACGACGTTGGTGATGATGATGTTGATGATGTTGATGTTGATGACGATGATGTTGATGATGACGACGACGACGATGATGATGACAACTAGGATGGTGATGATGATGTTCATGATGTTGGTGTTGATGATGACGACGATGACCAATGATCATGGTGATGATGAGGATGGTGATGATGATGTTCATGATGTTGATGTTAATGATGAATATGATGATGATGATGAAGATGGATATGATGATGAACATGATGATCATGGCGATGTTGATGGATATGATGATGATGATGACGATGCTGGTGATGATGATGTTCATGATGTTGATGGTGATGATGATGATGAAGGTGATGATGATGATGAAGGTGATGATGATGATGATGATGACGATGATTAATGACCAATGATCATGGTGATGATGAGGATGAGGATGGTGATGATGATGATGATGAAGGTGATGATGATGATGATGAGGATGAGGATGAGGATGATGATGATGTTGATGTTGATGATGATGACGGCGATGGTGATGATGATGTTCATGATGTTGATGGTTATGATGATGATCATGTTGATGATGATGATGATGACAATGAGTAAGGTGA
>LPNX010881512.1:70313-118868 GCA_001517045.1 Pseudotsuga menziesii | reverse complement strand
ATATATGCGTTTTCAGGGATTCTCTCTAGTACATGAGTAAAAAATCAGGTTTTCATCGCCACATTTGGCCAAAAAGTGTTACCCATCTTCATGGAATCACCCGATGATGATGATGATGATGATGACGATGCTGGAGATGATGATGTTCATGATGTTGATGGTGATGATGAAGATGATGATGATGATGATGATGATGATCATGGTGATGTTGATGATGATGATCGGTGATCAATGATCATGGTGATGATGAGGATGAGGATGGTGATGATGATCGATGGTCAATGATCATGGTGATGATGAGGATGAGGATGGTGATGATGATCGATGACCAATGATCATGGTGATGATGAGGATGAGGATGGTGATGATGATTGATGACCAATGATCATGGTGATGATGAGGATGAGGATGGTGATGATGATGATGATGAGGATGAGGATGATGATGATGATGTTGATGTTGATGATGATGACGACGATGGTGATGATGATGTTCATGATATTGATGGTGTTGATGATGATGATGATGATGATGATGATGAGGAAGGTGATGATGATGATGAGGAGTATGATGATGATGAAGATGATGATGATGATGACGATGGTGATGATGATGTTCATCATGATGATGACAATGGTGACGATGATGTTCATGATGATGATGATGATGATGAGGAAGGTGATGCTGATGATGAGGCTGATGATGATGATGATGATGATGATGATGATGATGTTGGTGATGTTGGTGATGATGATGTTGATGATGACGATGGTGATGATGATGTTGATGTTGATGATGAAGATGATGATGATGATGAACATGAGGATCATGGCAATGTTGATGATGATGATCGATGATCAATGATCATGGTGATGATGATGGTGATGATGAGGATGAGGATGGTGATGTAGGTGATGACGATGATGATGATGATGATGATGATGTTTATGATGATGACGATGAGGAGGATGAGGATGGTGACGATGCTGATGATGATGGCGATGATGATGATGATGATGATGAGGATGATGTTGATGATGATGATGATGATGATGATGGTGATGATGATGTTCATGATGTTGATGGTGATGATGATGAAGGTGAGGATGATGATGATGATGAGGATGATGACGATGATGTTGATGAGGATGATGATGATGATGATGACGACGATGCTGGTGATGATGATGTTCATGATGTTGATGGTGATGATGATGATGATGATGATGATGATGAAGGTGGATGATGATGATGATGATGATGATGATGATGATGATGATGATGAAGACGACACTGGTGTTGATGATGTTCATGGTGTTGATGGTGATGATGATGATCATGTTGATGATGATGATGATGATGATGTTGATGTTGATGATGATGATGATGATGAAGATAATGAAGATGATGATGATGATGACGATGGTGATAATGATAATGGCGATGTTGATGATGATGATTGATGATCAATGATCATGGTGTTGATGAGGATGAGGATGGTGATGATGATCGATGATCAATGATCATGGTGATGATGAGGATGGGGATGGTGATGATGATTGATGACCAATGATCATGGTGATGATGAGGATGAGGATGGTGATGATGATCGATGACCAATGATCATGGTGATGATGAGGATGAGCGATGAGCAATGATCATGGCGATGATGAGGATGAGCGATGACCAATGATCATGGTGATGATGAGGATGAGCGATGACAAATGATCATGGTGATGATGAGGATGAGGATGGTGGTGATGATGATGATGAAGGTGATGATGATGATGATGATGAGGATGGTGTTGATGATAATGATGAAAATGATGTAAACTACAACACGCACACATTTGGCTTTTATAAAATGCACACGTGTTTGTCTTATACTAAATCGCACACGCGTTTTTGCTTTACTAAATCGCGCTTGAGTATTGGTTAAATTCAAAAAAAAATTCCCACCAAATGACAAGGCCGAGCTTCCACCCATGCTTTCATGGAATTCTTATGCCTATGTGTCTGCTTTGTACTTTGGTTCGGATTCAACATGCCTATGCCTTGGATTATGATAAACCATGGCTAATTCAACATTATATCCAAATTTCCAATATACTCGTGTTTAGCGGTTCGTTTGATTATGCTTCACACCTCCATTTTTTATGAGATTTTAGAAACAAATATGGTTTTTTTTGCAGATTCTAAATATGTAAATTTTAACAAGAATACATAATTTTTTCTATTTTTTTCTTATTTATCTTTTGTCATCACTCCTCAACTCAAAAAACACACTATTAGTGTTTTGTCCATATCTCTTTCGTTTCTCAACCATTTAAAAAAAAATTGTATGGTGCACTAAAGAACACCAACCTCTATGGTGCACTAAAGAACACCAACCTCTACATGCTATAAAAAACCCACTTCCAAATAATTGCATTAAGACATTCAAACACTACACCCAAAATTGACGTACCATTTTCGAGGTTTGATCTCTTAGATAATTAAAAAAAATTAAAAATATTATTTTTATTATTGGAAAAATAGTCATGCACTAGTCCTATATGTTGTCTATATGTATACCGGTTTTTGTAAGTTTATTCCATCATTTAGACACTTAGACATTGCACCCACAAAAACATATACCTTATAATTTGTCCCAAAAACAAAAAGTGCTTGTTAAAAAATATCTAACTTTATATAGTTAACAACATTTTCAATAGAAAACAATTATATATTTGGAAAGGTCATTCAATTTCCTACATTTCTTGTTTTTTACTGATCGCAAGATTCATTGTGTAAGTGTCTCAAAATATCCATGCAAGTTGATGGATATCTGTTTTTTCAGTTTTGTATTGCATCTAACACGCAAAAAGAGACTCTCAACTTCTTGCACACACCCATAGTCTATTACCTTCCATTCTTGTCACCTTAGCAAGCTGAGGCATGTCTCCTTGTGAGGGTGCCCTAGGGTTTTTCCTTAGTTTTTCTAGGCGAGTTGCTTGACCTAAGAACCCTTCCTCACTAGGGTAGCCATCCTCCCCAGAAGCCCTAGGTTGGGTACGAATTTTGATAGGGTAGGTTTCCCTTGGGTTTTCACAATTTTTCTCTTCTAAAAATCCTAGTTCTAGGGTTGGTTTAGGATTAGTTTTAGGTTGAATTCAGGTCTAGAAAGTTTATAAAATAATCTCATAAAATCAAATATTTGGCCAATTTAGGGCCTCCTGAAATTTTCATCTTCTAAAATTTCGGGCTCTAAAATCCCGGGCCCTAAAATTCCATGCCTGAAATATTGGGCCCTAAAATTCAACGCCCTCCCTATAATTTTGGGCCCTCCATTTTAATTAGGTGTACCATTGAACCCTGCAAAATGACTTATCCTTTGTTGGTATGAATTGGAAGGACATTGTTAATATTGGTTATGCCTACTATTGCATATTGTATATGAAATTCTTACTAATAAACACATGCAACTTGCTTTCAAAGTTGATGCAAATTGTTTGGTAAATGCTTGATTACATGCATGTTGTTGTTTCTTATACTAAAGTAAATGCCTAAACTAGTATTGTTGTCATAATATTAGCATGCCTCATTGATACATACTAATGTACACGTGCTTTAAATTATTATTTGAGAATTATAATTACTTTTTTTTTGTAAGTAAGAGATTCTAATATGATACAAAAGGTTACAAAGAAAGGCTGATCCAAATGTCGATAGAGCTTGACCTTCAGCCCAAAAAGACCAGGCTTAGAAATGCCTATTTCTGCTGACAAAACCTCGAGAATGACCAGGCTTGGACATGCCTGTCTCTTTTGACAGCCCAAAAGTGGTGTCTTACATCTCTAAAACCTTGATAGTAGAACAATCGGAAAAGAACCAAGATGACACTAAGACCTATTACATAGACAACCCGGTAACAGAAAATACATTTAACTGAAAAAGACCAAAGAAAAGGAAACCTTCTCAGTCCAAACAGAGTACAACGCTTCTTAGAGAGACACAAAGGCCCAAGAACCCTCAAAAGAAACCCCTTTGGCTTCCAGCCTAGCTGGGTGGAATATGAGGTTGATCCTTTCGAGGGGGCGCCATGGCGAAAGTTGGAGAATTAGCTGGAGTATTCCCCAGGTTAGAAGATTCAGCTCCATGATTAACAAGCAGATTTTGAGCTATCTGCTCCAGAAGATGAAACCCCGCCACGCTTTCTTGTTGTCCTCTGCAGATGGTTTCCATGGCATCACGGATGCCCTGAGTAGTTTGAATTTTGTCTTGGATGTCTCTGGCTAATAGGATGCGCCGGCCAGAACGGATTGGGAATCAGAGGGCCTCCCATTAGCGTCTTGAACTCCCGAAGGAGGTCAATCTCCATGATCGCAATAAATGCCTCGACAGCAGTAGGCGTCTCGACCATATACTGGTCTCCCCAGTTGAATGGAGTAGCATCTAGACTGCCCCTATCATGGGACATCAAATCCTCCATCGCACTGGGAAAAGATTCACTAGGATTACCACCACGATTGGGGCCGCGCACTCTGGACCAAGCCCTCCATAGCCTCAACATGGTGCAGTCACTCAGGAAGACAGAGGATAGAAGTAGAAAGGAGAACAAAAACTTGGATAGGTCCATGGACACCTCCAGAGGCACATAAATAGGGCCATTCGATGCCAACGAAATCCTCCTACAACTTTCTTCCTTAACTCCCCCTGAGCCTGCCATAATGGCCTGCCACTCTCCATGCTCGAGCCGATCTCTCACCTTTTGTGAGTGATTCACATCCTTAATACTTACAGCAGGCCAGGGGATATGGGCCTCCGTCATATATATCAATCTAACCGAATCAGTGGCAGGTACAGTACCTGCACTTCCAACCTTCCTCATTCCCATGGAGCCAGATTTAAGGCAACCCTGGCATTGTATATAAAGTCGCTCTCTCCTTTTAGACTTGGCACTGTGTTGCTTGGTTTCCATGTGATCCATACCAGGGTCACGTGTAAGGAAAGGATAATCGAGATGGAACTGCGTGTTAAGGAAGACCTGATCATGGGATAAGACATGCCTTAACTTACCCCAGTTGGCAATTGGAAACTCTCTTGTCCTACCGAGTTTATCGACTAGACCTTTGCGGGCCCTTCCGAGATGTCGACACGTCGGCTTATTACCTTCCCTTGGACTGGAGCCATATGTCATTCGCATGCAGAATGTAGAGTGTTGTGCCTCGTGTCATCATCCGCCAGCTTGGAGTAGCAACTCCAGATTTGATGGGTTTTTTCGTCATCCTCCTTTATCTCTGCATGGAAAAAATACTTGCTCTCCACTCCTGCATTAGTCATGGCATCCGCCACCTTGTTCCCTTCCCGCTTAACATGCATTAGCAGAAAGGATTCCTCTCCTATGAGGATCTGCCTGAGGACATTTAACCTGCTTTCCCATCTCCAGTTTTTGGAAACTTTGGAAGTTGAGGAACCTGCTTGAAGTCTGCATGCAATGTTAATTATGATCTGGGAGTCGCCCTCCACTACCAGAGGTGATTTACTCATTTTCTTTGCCCAGTTCAAGCCATTGATTAAACCTTCCAGCTCGGCCATGTTGTTTGTATTAGTCCCTATGGAACCCCAGAACAGACTAAGGATGCCTCCCTTTGAATTTCTGATGACACCTCCATATCCGGCTAGTCCTAGATTTCCTTTGGCCGCTCCGTCTACATTCAGTTTGAAGGACCCTGCTAGTGGAGCATTCCAGAACAACGGGTTGGAGACATGCACAGGGTGTGAGTGAGAAATTGAGTTGTTTGGAGGTATTTCATCTAACCCAAAGCATGCAGAATATTGCGTTCATTTCTTTCCGCTACAAATTATTCCTGCGACCAAGAGTGCAATGATATGGTTTCTAGTTTTCCAGATTTCCCAAATTGTGAAGCCAAGGAAAAGTTCCCACAGGCAATTCACTATTTTGTTTTTGAAACTGCTTATGGGCCAGTCAGTAATTGTTATATCCGGTCATCCCTTGTGTCTGTGATCTTTTCTGAAGATTGTCGCCCCTTTCTTCCATAAGGAGTTAGCAATCCTGCATTCATCCAGCAGGTGATTAATAGACTCATCATTCTCTTTGCACATGCAGCAGTGGGCGGTCCATGAAAACCTCTGACTTGAAGGTTATCCCAAGTTAGGATGCGTCGTTTTATAACTAGCCAGCAAAACATAGATATTTTGGGCCACCATCCTCCCTTCCATATTTTTATCCATTTGGCTTCTGGAGCATTGTTTTGGGTTTCAGTTAGCAAACCTAGGGCTTCTTTTGGATTTAAGTTTCCTGAGGTCATATACCCCCATCTTATCTTGTCAAGATCCTCATTCTTGGAAAACCTTTTCTTGTAGAGCTCCGATAAGAAATTTTCGATATCTTCCCCTAGTGCTTTGTCTTGCCACCGTCTTTTTCCCTTCCATCTTCTGAATCTCTAGTCTGCATTGTCATTGTCCCAGAAATCCGCCACCTTAGCCATGGGGTTATTTTGGAGGAAGGAGAATAATAGAGGTGTGTCTTCCCCACACAAGATAGAAGGTTCTTGTTTCATAGCTTCGCTTGCAAATCTTGCATTTTGATCATTCCGAACTTCCCAAAAGCTGTGTTTTTGAACCAGACCCCTGTTTTCTTGGGCGGTCTTCCAGATGCTGGAGCCTGGTATATTTTCACCGAACCTTACAAGGGATTGTTGTGGCCAATGTGGTGCATATTTCAAGTGCCACAGTTTGGCCCAAGGCTCGTCTTTATAGTTCACCCATCTCCACCAGATTTTTGCACTCATAACTTTGTTATTATCCAGTGGGTCTCTGAGGCCCAATCCTCCCCTAACCTTCGGGATGCAGATGGTTTTCCAATCCACCAAAGGAAATTTTCTATTATATTTCGTTCCCCCCCAAAGGAAATTCCTCTGGATATTCCTGATTTGTTTGATGATTGATTTCGGGGCTGCCAGAACTGAGAAGAGATAAATGGGCATGGCCTACAGCACCGATTTTAATAGGATTAGTCTACTCGGAAAATTGAGAGCTCTGAAGGTCCAGAGACTTAGCTTTTTGCTAATTTTTTCCAGCAGTTCTTTCCAGGAGACTTGTTTGATAGTTGATTTTTCCATTGGTGCTCTGAGATACTTAGAGGGAAGGCTGCCTTCCGTAAATTGCAAGATCCTGAGAATGTTTCTCTTGGTAATCCTGGGGGTGTTGAAGAAGTAGGTCTAAGATTTCTCCTTTATGATTTCGAGGCCACTAGATTCAAGAAAGATATTCAAACAATCTTTAATTCCCCTAGCTTCATGCACCGAGGATGGGCCCATCAGCATGTTATCGTCCACGAACTATTGGTGGGTTTGGGGATCCATTCCATTTGTTAGGGACAATCCCTGTATTTTGTTCTCAGCTCTCCTATTCTTGATCATCCTACCGAGCCATTCAACTGCAATAATGAAGAGGAAAGGAGAAAGGGGGTCTCCTTGTCTAATACCTCTGGTTGCATTGAAGGGGCTCAAGGGAGATCCATTAACCAAAATAGAGAAGAAATCAGAGGAGACCATATTCATGATCCAATTAGTCCAATCTTCCGCAAATCCAAAATCTTTTAATATGCCACCCAAGAATTGCCAATTCAATTTATCGTAAGCTTTGGAAAGGTCAAGTTTCAGAAGCATACCTGGAGTCTTAGTTGCTTTGAGGGAGTGGATAGTTTCGTGGACTAGAATTATGCCATCCAATATTTTTCTTCCTTCCACAAACCCAGCTTGCTCCGGAGAAATGACAAGAGTTAGGAGGGGTTTTAAACGATTAGTTATTACCTTGGAGATGATTTTATAGATCACATTGCACAAGGAGATCGGTATTAGTTTGCTAGGGTCTTCGGTTCCACTTTATTTTGGAATGAGAGCCAGGAAAGTCGAATTGAGAGCTTTGATAACGCTCCCTGATTTCAGGGAATCCTCCACCAGGGCCACTATTTCTTCTTTCAACCATTCCCAGCTGGCATAGAAAAAATTTGTGGTGAAGCCATCTGGGCCCGGCGCTTTATCTTTTTCCATTTGATTAACAAATTTTTCTACCTCTGCCATCTCAATGACTTTGCCGAGTATTTGGTTGTGGTCCTCCGTGATGACCTTAGGGATGTGGCTTAACACCTCTCTTTGAGCTTCCTCCCTGTCTCTTTCTGGTTCCTGCAAGAGCTTAGAAAAGTAAGAGTTTAGGGTGTTCTCCAGATCTTCTTGGGATTTAGCGATGCTTCCGTCCTCCTTCTTCAATCTGTCCATCCTATTTCCCAGCCTGTGTTGAATGGTCGCTTTATGGAAAAAACTAGTGTTTCGTTCTCCTTCTTGGAGCCATTTAATTCGAGAATTTTGGTTCCAGTAGACTTCCTCTTGTCTCTCTCTTTGATTGAATTCCTACAATAAAGTCTTTTCCTGAAGCCTCAGTTCTTCAGTGTAATCGCTGAGCATTACTTGAGACTGAAGTTGTTGGATCTTTATCTCTAAAACCTTCTTTTCTTGGAATATGTTTCCAAAGGATTCCTTATTCCATTTCTTGATGTGGTATTTAAGGTGTTTAAGCTTTTGTTGAAATTGATACATGCGGGTTCCCCTAATAGGAGGGGAGCTTTCCCACCATCCTCGGAGTTTCTCCTGAAAGTCTTGTTGGAGGAGCCATAATTTTTAAAATCTGAATGGTCTGCGAGGGTTGACTCTGACACTGTCCCATTCCAAGCTAGTTGGCCAATGGTTCGATCCTTCCATTGGTAGGATGACCGCTTTGAGGTTTCCCCTGGCCATCATGACCGATTCTGAAAGCAGGAATCTGTCAAGTATGCATGCTATTCCTCTGTCCCCTGTCCATTTCTTGTTCCATGTGAAGATACCATTGGAAGTTCTGACATCGATCAGGTCTAGATCAATGATCATGTTATTGAATAGAGTACTCACGATATTTAAACATCAAATACCACCTTTTTTTCCGTCTAGGTTTCTTATCAGGTTAAAGTCACCTCCTATAATCCATGCTTTGTCCTGAACTAAAGTTTTTAGGTCTGAGAGTGATTCGAGAAATGCAGGCTTCTGATCTGCCCTTGGGGGGCCATAAACATTGGATATGAATCCTCTTATTCTAGTGGCAAGAATGTGGAAATCAGTTGAGATAGTACAGTTGGTGGTAAGAAAACCTGATAAGGACACCACACGAGGGTTCCAAAGAATTCCTAGAACACCCGTCGCTCCTCTGGCATCGATTGCGATTGACTCGCAACCCTTCCACACTTTTTGGGCTATACTTGCAAGATCTTCTCCCGAGCATTTAGTTTCTTGCAGGAAAATTATCCCTGATTAATCTTGGTCGATTCTTCTTTTAAGAAGGCGCTTCTTGAGCGCACTGTTACAGCCTCTGATATTCCAGGTTGTAATCTGCATTAAGAAGGAATTAAATGGAAGGGGAAAGGGTAACAGCTATTGTTAGATACTGCCCTAAAGCCACCAGTTGTTCTCCTATTGCTTTGATTCTCTAGACATTGCTCGATCTACCTCTTTTATCTTTCTTTGTATTTTTCCCTTTCCCTTCTGTGACTTTGAGAGATTCAGTCACAATTCCTAGGGTGTTCGCGTTTTTAGCTTGGATGATCGCTTTCTCTAGAAGGCACACTTGCTGCGGGGGGATCTGTGCTAGATATTTATCAGAGCAGGCCGCTTCCATTCTGTCCAGATCTAGGTCCCCTATTTCCATTTCCTCAGAAACAGCTTCCCTCATTCCTGAGTCTTTCTGGGTCTGCACTCTTTTGTGAACTTCAGGACCCGAGATCTTTCTTGCTTGCCTCTTTTTGTTTTGAATCTTGGAGAATCCCTCCGCATCCTAAATTTCTTGGTCTTTCTTCCCTCCTGGTCTCTTGTTTTAGGGACAGTCTCTGAATAGATGCCCATGTTCATGGCATCTCCTACATCGGAATGGGATCTGCTCGTAGTCTATGGCTTGAATCCATTCCTCATCTTCCCACGTTAATTCTATTCCATCTGGTAAATCTCTTGATGTATCCACGTAGATGCAAATCCTAGCATACGAGATGTATTTCCTCTGTCTAGTTTGTTCAGAGACTTTGATGAAGGTCCCCAGGGCGTTTCCTATGTCCATTAAGATTTCTTCCTTCCAGTATTTCGTTGGGAGAGAATACATTCTAATCCAAACTGGTGCAATTGTCAGATTTTCTTTGTTTGGGTCAAATCTCTCTTTCCAGGGTCTCAAGAAGAGGCTTGCTGAGTTGAAGTAGGGACCATTCTCAAATTTTTTTGTTTTGTCCTCTTCGTTGAAGAATCTAATGGTAAAGAAACCTTTTGCTCCCAGTTGGAGGTCATAGTGTCCTTGGGGTTTCCACGTTGAGTTAATCCACCATACCAGAGTCTTTTCTGTCGGCCAGATCCCCACGAATGTTCCTATGAGGGCCCTTTCTTTCATATACTGAATTTCCTCCCTGACTCTTTTTGATTTGATCTGTAGACGTGGAATTGTTTTGTACTTCGGGACACATTGTCCTGTCCTTCTTGTACCCTGGTTAGTTGCTTCCTCTTTTCTTGTTCCACTGCTCCCTTCCCCATCTTTGGCTGTTGTCTGGGCATTGATTACTGCTTTTCCTTTGACTTTTTCTGATACCAAGATGATTGTCTCTACCTCCAATACTTCAGACCTTCCACGGTCCCTCTCCCCCCGAGGCGGAGCAGGAACCATCACGAAAGTTGCTGCTGCACCACCACCGACCTGCTAAGCCACCAAGAAACCTACCTCCTACCATTCACCTCCTACAAAGCCATTGTTGCACAAGAGGGTTCTTCCCCATTAACTAGTGGTCTACAAATCGATAATGATAAATACTTATGAAATGCATGTAGTTTTTATAATTCCTACATATTAAAATTGCTATCTGCATATTGGAACTAATTAGTTATGCAATTGGCTTATCCTTGGATGAATGAACTTTTATCATTCATATATTCTTCTAGACTCCATTAGGAACTAGTCTCTAACCATAAACACATAGAATATATATTTGGTGGCTAAGTGATTTTTGTTGGTGCCTTGGGCTGCCATTTCAACCGATAACACTATGGCATCAAGAAGATCATTGTAAAATATTTGGGTTCAGCCTATTGTTACACCAAGAAATGACTAAATGTAACATATGGTAATTATTGGTGGGAGAGGAATTAATGTTTGAATCCAAATATGAAACTAGTCCTTCAAGAACAACGTTGGGCAAGCTTCCTCAACTTGGTTTGACCAAAAATATGTGGCAAGGTTCTTTTGTTGAGAAAATGAGACATTTTTATTGATGTGGCATTACTAGAGGGAGATAGAAAAATAAGAGTACGTTATGCTAAGGCTTTAGGTTTTGTATAGGTGATTTTGTTGGTTAAATATAGTTGAAATTATTGGGATTGTAAATATATGTGATTGAAATTTTATAATTGGAATTTTCAAATAATAAAAATATAATTTTACTCATAAAAATACATTTTTAACAAAAGAAAATTGTATCACAACAAATAATTTAAATGTAACTGGGTTTTTATTGATATGACATCATTTCCCTTTAAAAACATGAAGAATGTCAACGACTACATATCAATATATTGTGCAATGCATTGTCAGGATATTTAGATTATGTTATTAACGGTGTTTAATATTTACCCTGTAGCTAAGCATTTAATGTTGATGTTGAATCAAATTCAATCATTCATATTTAGTAGTAAAAATTAGATTAATTACGTCGAATGCGTATTTTATAGGCCTGCATGTCTACAACTTATAAGCCTGCATGTCTACAACTTTCGTCGTCCTGAATGCATTTATGAGGCAACATGGTATTGGAGCAGTCCGTCTGAAACTGTGGAAGCCTCAATAACCATTTATGCATTGGTTTAACCCCGTGGCAATCCGTTTAAACATGTGTAGAGAAGTGTGCACCATCTGTCCATTCAAACTTCTTGTAACTACTTCTGTTAACAATTTTACAGTTGAGTCTTGGATGTGTTCGAAAAATACATCCTACCACCTCTTCCTCAAGCACACATTCCTCATTGAATGACCATCTAGCCTGAACGAATGCTACATGTTTATGGAGCATTTAATGGAGTTTATCCTGTATAAGCGTTTCTGAAAACCCTGACCAATTTTTTCCAAGCCATCTGCAACGACGTCTGGTAAATCTACACGTATCAAATTTTGCAAATATATGATGATTTATTGTTTTTCAGCTTTGAATTTTTTATCCTCTGTGATTCATGCATTTTCTGTTAAAATCCAACAAATTCAGGGGCCAAAAATAGGTTTAAGAAATGGTTTCTTAATTAGATCTTGTTACTGTAACTCCACGTTTTAAATTTTACAGATATATGATGAATGGTTCTTGTTTTGGTTTGAACTTGTTTCTCATTGTGACTCATGTGATATCTTTTTAATCTTAGAAGCTCATGTGTCTTTCTTTATTTTATTATTTCTCTGTAAGCAGGAAATTTGGAGATTCGTCTTTCGTTTCACTCTTTCACTTTTTTTTTATGGTTTCGCTTTATTGTATTTTTTTCTTTATTCCAGGCTCTCCCTCACCTCACTGCCTTTCTTTCTGAACAATTGAGCTAACTCACTTGAACGGAGGAACCACTATCACTACCCACCTGATCGGCTCATTCGGGCGCGCTAGATGGCTCTTAGGCTGATAAGCTTTCACTCGTGTAACCTCGTCCTGTTCAGACTAGTGAACCTTGCACAATTTTTGAAATCCACTTAGACTGGCAGGATAGGCTTTTATTTTCTCTTATTTTTATAAGCTGGAAATCTGTAGATTCGTCTTTGCTTTCGTTCTTTTGGTTTAAAGGTGGATGTTCTCATTGTCTGCATCTTTTTTGTTTTATTTATTTGAACACTGGAATAGAACGGGATATACAACACAACCAAATTTATTAAAATATGTATTAAACCAATATATTTGAATATATTTGGTTATGCTTTATTCCTTTTATTTTCAGTCAATCTGCGTTTAAATAGGGAATGACTATCAGATAGTGCAAACCCAAAATTTAAATTAAGACCGACTTATAAAACTATTCTGTGATGATTATGGAGTATTAAACAATGCTACATCTAAAGTAATTTATTTTAAATTAAACGCTAAGATGGTTTTGTTGAATATTAGGAAAGAATTTAATACTCTTCCTCTTTTAAGGTTCAAATAATGTAAACCTAATAAGAACCCAAGCGAGAATATATTCAGGGATAGACTCATGAGACGATGGATAGATAATTGTCAAATTAACTTATTCATAAACCAATGTTAAATATTAACACAGGCAGTTGAAAACTGGATTTACAAGAAAATAATTGCATTTAAACTCTACACAAGGGTAATAGAATAGGGAGGTCCTGGATAGCTAATGAATTAAGTGAGCCCCATACTAAACCCGTTTAGGTCAATTTATTAAATTGAAATGATATGTGTACAAGTTTTGAGGTAGCACTGTGTAACCTAACCCTAGCGGTGGGACTAGCTAGGCTAGCAGTCGAGACTACCCGTTCTACAAGATTTCTGGAAAAACAATGGTAAACAGGCCTCAAACAAATCAACTGTAAGAAACTTCAACAGAAAATAGAGCATGTAATATCGCTTAAATAGCAATGTTAATAACACTCGTTTTAAAATATGAACTCTCTTTTTAAAATATGAACTCCCTCTTCATTTAATACTCTTTTAAAAATATGAACTCTCTCTTCATTTAATACAATTCTCTCTTCATCCATAAATTTCAATGATTTCTTAATCTATACAAGAATTAATTTGAAATTCAATCATTTTTCAATCTATACAATAAATAATTAATATGAACTTTAATTACGCCAAAGACTTTACAAAAGGGATATGGTGGTCTCAGTAGATTCCACGTCACTTCATCCAATTAAATTTCGACAAGCGTCTCGTATGTTGGGTCAATAGGAGTTCGGCAGGTGTCTTTTGTGTTACAGTCGGTCCTGCGCATGAATGAATTGATGGGATTATGTCCTTACAATTTTTTTCATGTACGTTTGGTGATCAATTTCTTGTTTTTTCCGCATGTCTCAATTGACAGGTCCATCTTTTTTACTAGTGTCCTTTAATGTAGTTCATTTTGGTCATTTATCAATTTAGCAACGTGATTCCACAATCTTGATTCTGCAGCCTTGCTTCCACATTCTTGATTTCGTAACTTTTGTCCCGCATACTATATTTCCACAATACGACTTTTCACACACTTACTTTCGGGTGATTCCATGAAGGTGGGTAACACTTTTTGGCCAAATTTGGCGATGAAAACCTGATTTTTTACTCATGTGCTAGATAGAAGCCCTCGATACGCATATATGCCATGTGAATTTCGACTTGTAGTAAAATAACAAATTGTAGAATATTATGTTGCCTTCCCAATAATATTTTTTTTAAAATATTTCGATGTCATTTAATGTGTGAAAGTTTGCATTTAATGAACTGTGTGACCTTTAAAATTTGAAGAAGTTAATAAGTGGCTCGTGTCCATCCCCAATACTTCAATATTACATTATTAATTTAATATATATATATATACGAGCGTGATCTACGCAAAATGCATTGTGGTCTGCATATGTTTTTGTTAATTTATTTCATAATATACAATTATTTATTATTTTTCGAAAGTGACCACATCTAATTTCAGCATCATTTTATACACGTGTGTCCATCCCATTTTTTTTCACTGTTTTCAAAAATTGAAAAACCAAAGATACCCTTTTGAAGACGACACGTCGATGTGTGGGTTGTGTATTTTTTAGAAATTTTTTGATGTGTATTTTTTACCCTGCGGATTTTTCTTTGAGCTGCTTCGAAGTTATTGTCAGGTTTTCTAAGTGTAAGTTTTAGAAGTATTAAAAAAAGCCCATATGAATTCCAAAACCCATGCATGATACCTCAATGGATAGAGGATTTGGTGATGAATCTATCGGTATGAACTCCGCTTAGTTGTGTGCCATGAATGGCAACGTTTACACCCCTAGAAGACACAGATAAACATTGATTTTCCTGTAAGAGGGCTAATTCTCTGTTTTTTTGGCCCTCAATCGAGCTTTGTAGCTTGATCGAGGTATTCAAATACCTTGATCGAGGTCTTAATAGAACCTCGATCAAGGGTTTATCCAAACCTCAATTGAGGTTTTAATAAATCCTCGATCGAGGTTTGCATAAACCCTCGATCGAGGTTTGCAGAAACCCTCGATCGAGGTTCTGTTAAATATTCGAAAAAAAAGCTTTGTACATGACTACTAAGGTTTTATATGCACACTCACCACCATGACTACCCTATCTAGAAGATTATGCCCATGTAGGACATTTTATAAATGGGCTTCTAGGATCCAACTAAGAAAATGGACATAAGGAATTTCAACATCATTTGATTCGAGCAACTCTGCAAATAATAAATATCTTAGAAATTTAAACAAAAAGACAATCATGACATTGCCAGCTTATTCTATTCTTCGTCATTTTACTTGAAAGCCAGAAGTCCCTGGTACAAACCGCCATGGGGCCAAGGGTTTGAGAAATGGATTGTTAAAAGCTTTTTAATGTTCATTAAACTACTTCAAAACACAAATAAGGGATGGAATGGAGCAGTAGTGGGGGGGCGGGATTTGAAGATCAGAATTAGAGTTACAGAAATGTAGTGAAAGGTTTTAAATACTAAAAATATTTTGTTCCTTCGTATATAATTTTTAATTTTAAAAAACTACAATTAAGTGATATGACTTTGAAAACACTAGGTTTTATCTTAATCGTCCAGATCTATTCCGCCCTAGGCTCTGAGCTTTAAATATATGGATCGAGGATCTATGTCGTAGTTATCAGATCATAGTCTTGAGAATCCAGGTGAAGTGGACATAACTCAGCTAAGTTTAGTTCATCAACTGAATTGCATGCATCATTGCCATAGTATTCTTTTTGCATTGAACCAAGGAAAGCAATGATGCATGCCATTCAGTTGATGAGCTGAACTTAGGCGAGTTGTATACATTCGACTTGGATTCTGAGGACTACGTTACGATACCTACGATATCTATCCTCATGTCAGATATTTAAAGCCCAGAGACCAGGGCGGAATAGAAGAGGACGATTAAAATAAAAATTAGTGCTAAATTCAGAGTCATAACACATAATTGTAGTTTTTTAAAATTAAAAATTATATACAAGGGAGCAAAGTATTTTTAGTACCTTTAGAGAGATGAAAATGTGAGCATGAAAAAAAAATATGACCTCATTTCCTTGGGTTATATCAATGTCCATTGTTTACTTTTCAAAATTGTTATTGTGTCACACATTTGCAATTAATCTTGCTAATAAATTATTGAATGACATTAGAATTTACGTCAATAACACGTGACTAATTGTTTTGGTGTTTCATAATGCTAAGAGTGGAGGAAAATAAATAAAATAAAATGTGTTATGGCGACTGTGGGATCCGAAAAACAAAAAGTATGGAAACTAAACATGATACTAACTCTCATTTCGACAAGAATTGAAAATGTTCAATGACATGAATTCAAATGGGGATTCGAAATACAAGGTGTCCAAGCATATTTTGGAATACTTAATTAAATGAAACTTTACATGATGCATGTGAAAATACAATGTCAAGATCAAGCTATGAGTTCTATCAAGGTCTCTAAAACCATTGATCGAACGAGTTAGAGAAAATCTTGATTGAGCTAGCAGCGTAATCGAGTTTTTCAAAACTTTAATTAAAAACATATTCAAGTATGCACACGAATATGGACACACAAATATAATTAAAATCAAACATAGAATTATATGATAATAAAATTTAATAAAACATAATTTCGACTATAAGAATGATACTTGAGGGTAATAGTACATACCTTGAAGAAAAAACAATTAAATGCATTACTACTGTCACTTCCACTAGATTTTATGTATAGATATTAGTTGTAGAGTAATTGGAGTTATAGATGTGATTGATTGGAGTCATAGGTGTGATTAATCACATCTATAACCCAATTAATATGCAACGAATATCCATCAAAGGAAGTTCATATCCATATCCAATTAAATGATGGGCATGTTGCTTATTTATAGGAAATTAAGGATGATTGATCAAGGTCTACTTTAACCCTCGATCGAGCTTTTTTAACCCTTGATCGAGGTTCCGCACCATCGACTGAGGGTTTACAAAAATATCGATCGAGCATTTAACAAATCCTTGATCGAGCGCTTTATAAACCCTCGATCGAGATGTTAAGACCTCGATCGAGGGTTTCTTAAAATCTCGATTGAGGTTCCGCACCATCAACCGAGGGTTTACAAAAATCTTGATCGAGCGTTTAATAAATCCTTGATTGAGCGCTTTATAAACCCTCGATCGAGATGTTAAAACTCGATCGAGGGTTTCTTAAAAGCTTGATCGAGGTACCTTTTTCTGTTTTTTATGAATTCGCGTTGCCAAAAAATGTAACCCGCCTCTATGGATGCACCCTTTCGTAACGCCATTCTTTCCACAATGGAATCTTTCCACATTTGGGTTTTCACAACTTGGTTTCCATTAATTACCATTCAACAAGCTCCTTTCTGCAATATTGTTTATGCAATATATATTTCCACAAATATGTTTTTCACATATTACCCTTCACCAAGCTCCTTTCGATTGATGGGCTTATGTTCTCACAGTTTTTTCCATCTGTGTTTAGTGACCAACTTATTTTTTTTGACCCCATGTCTCGATTGACAAAGCCCATATTTTTTGTCAGTGTCCTTTATTGCAGTTCAGTTCAGTCCTTTATCAATTTATCAATGCGATTCCACATTCTCGATTTCGTAACTTGTGTCCTACATACTATATTTCCACAATACATCTTTATGCAAACTTGCTTCCGCAACCTCATTATTTCCGGAACATAATCTTTCCGCAATTGAGTTTGCACAACTTGGTTTCCGCATATTACCCTTCAACAAGATCCTTTCCGCAATCTCTTTTTTCACAATACTGTTTTTGCAATAGATATTTCCACAAATTTGTTTCCGCAGTTTTGGTTCCTCAACTCTATTTCCGCATTTTCCTTTACGCAACAATTTTTTCACTATTGCGGATTGCGGGTTTGCAATCCTCAGTTAAAAACAGACTTCTGTAAAGTTGTGCTTTATTCAGATTGCGGATTATGGATCCTGCTTCACACTTCTTGTTTAGGGTGTTTTGCTTATAGGTGGCTTGCGTGTTTTGACTACACTTTTTTTTGTTGCCCTAAACTACTGGTCGTGCACATGAATAGATTGTTGGGATTATGTCTTGACATATTTTTTCATGTATGTTTGGTGATTGATTTCATTTTTTTTTTCGTAAATATGAAGTGACAGGCCGTATTTTCTGCCGCTATCCTTCACCACAATTCTTTTCTTTGAATTGGGCATAGTCTTTGCCAATATTTTAGGCTGAGGGTTTTGCGAAAGTTTCAGTGCGAGGGATTTTGTGGGTTTAGGCTAGATTTTGTAGGGTCAATTTTTTCTTTGAATTGGGCATAGCCTTTGCCAAGATTTGAGGCCGAGGGTTTTTCAAAAGTTTCAGTCCAAGGGATTTTGTGTCTTTAGGCTCACAGTTTGTGGGTCATTTTGGTCTTGGTTTGGTTTCACTACCGCTCGAGTCGGTGAGGAATATTTTGTCGATGTCCCTTCATCAACATGAATGCTATATGTTAATGCTTCATCAATGCATTGTTTCTCTGTTAATGCAAGAAAGCTTTTGATTTGATTTACAGATGGGTTATTTCTTAATTGAGGCTCATCTTATGAGGATCTCGAAGATGTTGTCACAATTCTTGATTTACTGGGTTTGCTACTGCACCGAATTTCCTTTGCACATATATACAAAGCTTTAGGTAACCAATATTTCCTATTTTTTGCCTTTGCTTTGCTTGTATTTCTTTTTTTGCACTTCGATTACACAAGAGATTTTGAAATAGAGGTCTTGTCACTTTGTCAAATTTGCAAGTATTCCTTCAGTCTGCTTAACTGTTTTCAACATTCATTGTGGTGGAAAACTATTTGCTTCGTATTTATGTGTCTATGAATTTATCTTATTCTTGCAATTGGAATTTTAATCTTGAATGTTTTAAAATTTAGTATTTACTTATAAGTTGCTTATTTATTGTCAAATTGAAAGTTTCATTTTGCAAACTGTATGTAAATGTTATTTTGGAATGCGAAGAGTAGTTCTGAAACATGGTATTTACTCTACGAGAGAAAATTGTTCTTATCTTGCATATAGTTGACAGTATAGACAAACAAACATCACTAAGCCTGTCCATAAAAAAAATTTAACACGACCGCTTCCAAAACATGCAATCCACACTGCCAAGGCACGCGTTGTTTCACTCTGAATAATTTTCAATTTGTTTTTGTGCATGCCCTATTTGATTCCACATGAAAGAACAACCATCACGTTGTGGAGACTATGCTAAATGAAGATGCTATTTCACTCTTGCTACATGGCACACGCATGTGCTATTACTTCTAATTATATATAATAGTCTTGTAGAAGATGGAGAACTAAAAGAAGGAACTATAATCAAAGTCATCCAATGTACTTGCAACGGTGTACATAATGTAACGTATGTTTCATTTCCTTGTTATTTTTCCCCATTGAATGGATTTCACACCGTTGATGCATCAAATGTTTTTGTCCCCCATTACTTTCTAACATACTTCTTCTTACCAGGACTATCACATTGCTTTCACTTGAACTTGTCACAGTGCATGCAGCGATTATTGGAGACCCTGCATATTACCACTTAGCTATAGCCTCTCCCTCGCATAGTAGTTCTTCTATTGCAGTGAACACTA
Organism: Pseudotsuga menziesii; assembly: GCA_001517045.1. Taxonomy (NCBI): domain Eukaryota; kingdom Viridiplantae; phylum Streptophyta; class Pinopsida; order Pinales; family Pinaceae; genus Pseudotsuga; species Pseudotsuga menziesii. The sequence goes on along the minus strand of LPNX010881512.1, from coordinate 98,968 downwards.
CGTCAATAAATGAAAACCATGCCTTGCTTGCATCGACTATCCCTTTCACTTCACTTTCCTCTTCTAGCAAAGTTTGGACCATTCAAGGTCAAGTTATTGCCAAGACAAATATTCATGAATATGGCAACCAACAAGGGTATGGAAAAGTGTTCGGATTTGACCTTGTTAATGCTTTACATGATGAAATACATATCTCAACATTCAATGAATTGGAACTCTCTTTGTACGAGAAAATAAATTTAGGAGTAGTGTACATAGTATCAAATGGAAATGTGAAAGCATCCAATCCAATTTTCAACCATTTGAAAAGCCATAATGAGATTTTCCTAGGTTCCTCCTCAACCATCCAACCATGCTTAGATGAATACCCCTTAATACCTTTATATTTCTTTAACTTTAAAACTATTCAGGACATCCAAACTATACTTGTTAATTCCATGGTTGACCTTCTAGGACTTGTAATTTCAGTTTCTCCTACATCCACCATACGGAAACAGGATGGTGTAGAGATTGTACGATGTACCATTAGACTCTAGAAATGTCAGGATATAGCATTGACATAACACTCTAGGGAAAGGATTTCCAAATCGAAGGATCCAAGCTTGCTAACCTTCATGGTTTAGCTACTCCTCTAGATTTATCAATCAAAGGCGGCCGTGTTACAGAATTCAATGGAAAAACTGTTGGGACTATCTCCAACAGTACTCTTTTTCTAAACCCAGAGATTGAAGAACTGTCCTTCTCCAAATATGGTTTCATGACAATGGATTCCGTTCAGCATCACCATCTTTGAGCCAAAAATTCAATGCCTCTCATTCTGGTCCTCGTAAAAGCATTACCATCGATGAGCTACAAAATCTTCAACCATCTGAAAAGCCTATTTGGTACTTTGTTGTTGCAACCATCACAAATTTCAACATGGATGACTTTCATTTCCTTGCATTCCCTCTTTTTTTTTATGGTATACAGTGCATGAAAAATATTTCCCACCAAGTTGGAAACATTTGGAATTGTGGTAAATGTGATGGGGAGTTTCTTGAATGTGACTACCGATACATACTTTAGGTTGACTTGGAATATATCACTGGACAACTTCATGGTGTCGTAGCTTTTGATGATGCTGCAAACCAACTCATGGGAATTTTTGCGAAAGACCTATGCCTCCTCTCAATTGAAGCAACATCAATTATTGAAATAGCCTAGAAGATCTGCAACAAACAATTTACTTTTACTATTTTAGTTAGAACAAAGACCTTCTGTGGAATTGCAGGATTAAAGGTTGTAATTGTGATGGTTTAAAACATTTAATCGGCAATTTCATGTGGACATTCAAATACATAAGTTGTTTCAACTTGATACTTAAACATTCTTCATTGTCTGTAATGAATTGCCTCAATTCTCAAATTTTTTCCCTTCTTTCATGCTTCAACATAGAAGGGTTTTTTTTTAACTCGCTTTTAGGAGTGTTATCTTGTACTCTCATAGTTCCATTATACAAGCTACCACTTAACATTTTGAGCCTAAATTGTTTATGCAACCTATATCATTTCTTTGTAATACAATACTAATTTGCTATTATGTTTATTTATAAAATAAACAACTTTGTTCTCTTCTTTCTTAGCACAACTTGTCATTTTTCCATAAAGAGCAATTATTACATTTACTGGGTTTTTTTTTCATATATGGTTTGTCATACTACAATTTGGTCTTCTCTATTGTTGTTTTCTTATAGCTATTAAGCTAGAACTTGAAAAAAAAAATTACTCCATAAATGTTATTTTAACGTACATAATTGGTTCCCAATATGCAATCACTTAACATTTTCTTTATATCTAATGTTTTATATCCATAAACTTTTCACTTAATACATATACAAAATGTGTCCCTATCACCAATGAAAGCTTCTAATTCTTTAACAAGTTTACACTTTTGTTTGATTGGGTGACTTTGATTATAGTTTCTTCTTTTAGTTTCCCATCTTCTACAAGACTATTATATATAATTAGAAGTAATATCTCATGCTTATGAATGTTGTCTGAGATAGAAATTCAAAACCGAACACTTGATGAGTTGAGTGAGTTCACTTGGTTTAATGTAGAAACTTGTACCAATGGCCAAAGGTTGACAACACCATGTAGCAAGAGTGAAATAGCATCTTCAATTAGCATAGTCTCCTTAACATGATGGTTGTTCTTTCTTGTGCAATCAAATAGGGCATAAAATAAATAAATTGAAAATTATTCAGAGTGAAACAAGCCATGCCTTGGAAGTGTGGATTGCATGGTTTGGAAGTGATTATGTTAATTGTTTTTTATGGACAATATTATTGATATATGTTTTCCTCTAATGTCAACTATATGCAAGATCAGAATAGTTTCCCTTGGTAGAATAAATACCATGTTTCAGAACTACTCTTGCCCATTCCAAAATAAATTTTACATACAATTTGAAAAATGAAACTCTCAATTTGACAATATATAAGCAAGTTGTAAGAAAATAATAAATTTTTAAATATTTAAGATTAACTCTCAACTGAAGCAGCATCAATTATTGAAATAGACAAGAAGATCAGCAACAAACACTTTCTTTTTACTCTTTTCACTTAGAATAGAGACCATCTGTGGAATTGTACGCCTAACGGTTGTAATTGTGATGGTAGAAACAAATTATTCGGCAATTTTAGTTGGACATTCAAATACATATTTCTTTAACAAGTTTACACTTTTCTTGTAGGTATCATGCCAAACCATGACAATGAACAAGACAATGCACGAAGAAGACTTGTATATGCACAGAACAAAGATCAAAACAACAAGAAGAAACATCTTCTACATAGATTTGCTCGTCAACTTGTGGATATGTCTTCTTCCTTTTCTCTTGTCCAACCTTTCGACACACCATCCCTTCCATCCCCCATTCTAAATCCATCCAACACCCCCCTTGATGATGCACATCAACGATTTTGTAAAAAAATGGACCAACTAGCTGACATGAATTTCTGCTTGATTTGCAATAAATGTTACCTTGGTATTGCAATGAAAAAAATCCATGGTGCATATGAATGTTCTCGTTGTATTCTAGAAAGAAAAGGAAATCAATTTTCATTGGAAAATAATATGGACCCATGCATACAACCACCTGTCCTTGCAGTACTTACGCAAGTTGAATAAATGTTCATTAGTTATGCCAACCCAATCTTACAAGTCACACATGCCCATGGTTGTCAATATAAATATTCTAGCCATACTATTTGCTTCCCCCAAGACATTTCCAATATTTCAACATTCCTACCCCATTTTATATCAAACCTTGACATCCTTGTTGTTCGCAAATGCAACTCTACAAACAATCCATATGAAATTTTTGTTAGTCGAACACGTGTTCTTGTTGCTCTTCAATACAAAATGGCAAATGATCCGTACTACAAGGATGTACGAGTCAACCCAATTGCATTAGCTTATTTGCCTCTTGTTTCAACAGACATTTTAGCTTTGATTCCCAATGTTAATAGCAATGATACATTATCTCATCAGCAAAGCTTGTCCTCTACAATCCGACCACCAAATTCATTTGAACCCTATGAATTAGAATCATCCTCGCTTATTTCAACACAAAATAATTATAGAACTAAGGTTGAAGAAATTAGCGCTTCATATATGCACACCAGATATCCCACCACCACCTTCCATTGATTGGACCCTATAGGACTACCCCCTATCAATGAGTACAACACAGAAGGAATTCTTTCCATGGATTTTCCAGCCTTGTTCACCACAAGTACAACAATTCTTACACAACCACGCGTTCATCAAGTTGAGATGCAAAAATATGCACTTCACCTCATTCACTATCATGACAATAGATTTGGGAAACATCCTTGCTTCTAGTACTACATATACAATCGAATTATGCGTCATCGAAGTAATGCTACTGCTTCTGATTTTGTGAAAATTAACCTTGAATATGGCACCACCTCCCACAATAGTTGATCTTGTTAACCAATTGCAAGACACGCCTAATGACAAAATTGGTGAAAGGGTCGCCTGATTTGGGTCTTGATTGCGTGGAACACGCTTGTATTGGAACAAAAGTAGAGTTGAACTCAAAAATATGATCAATCAACAAGTTACATCAATATCTTATTCACCCTTAGTGCAACTGACACAAAATGGTCATATTTGCATGCTCTAATGCCTGGTGAATGCCCTATCGATTCACAACATCATCAATGAAAGATTCACAACATCATATCAAATCCACATATTACATCACAATACATGAACAATAGATTCAAAATATTCCTTCAGGAGGTGCTTCAAAAAGGCTTTCACATAAAGGATTCTTGGTGCAGGTGCTTTACTATCTCTTCCTTCTTATCCTTCTCTTCACATTTGTCACTTTATAATATTGATTTATAACATGTTCATTTTACTCCCATGTAGGTGTGAATGGAAACATAGGGGATCCACACACATTCATGGTTTTATTTGGTTGGCAGATACACCAAATATGGACACCTTAGATTGGGAAGATGTTGTTGCAGTTGAAGCTACAAAACACTTTTTTTGACACATATGGTATAGCTTAGAATCCTCGTAATGCCCACTTGTCCACTTTTGGGTTACATCATTCTACTACAAATGATCCATGCAGTCTTGCATCACCATCCATATTTGCATCAAACTACTCAGTTGACTATGAAGAACTTGTAAATTGTGTTCAAAGGTACACCATATGTTCTGAATCAACTTTCCTTCAAAGAAAAGGAACATCTGTTCAATGTCACTATGGTTTTCCCTATGACCTACAAGCTACTTCTTCCTTATTCATTGATGCAAATGGACGTAAAACCTACAATCCCACAAGAAATGATTCCCTTCTAAAGATTCACAACCCAACCATGATTTCAATATGGAGGGCTAATGTTGAATGACAACCTGTTATTTCTAGACATGCTATGCTTAGATGCATTTCAAAATATGCATCGAAAGTATATCCAAAATAAAAAGATACCATTTTATTTTCTCTTACCTTGCACATGCAACGCCAAATGACATCCCCATTCTTCAACTAGTCAAGCAATTCCTTGCACACACAATTGTAGAACGAGACATTAGTGCGCAAGAGACGTGGCACATGCTCCAAAAACTCCATCTTATGCTTTGCAACCTTCATTTTTTCCCCTAAATGTGAGCCAAACTGTCTTCTGTCATTTTTTTAATGACACTACTAACTCCCTTACAACACGCCCCCTTCCTTCATATTTGCATACATCGAAAGACCCCTTGCTCTTGAGCATCTAACCCTACTTGAAGCTGCTCGTTCTTGGTCTTTCTCACCTAAAAGGAAAAAAATCCATGAAAAGCAAACTTGCGTCAAAATATTATTAGTCTTTCCACAATTCACTTCCATTCCTCCCTTTGATTCTTCAGCGTTTGAACCATTTTTTTGGAGCGAACTTCTTCTATGAAAACCTTTTCGTGCCCTCCATGAGGATATTGGAACAACAAGTTCTGAAATTATTTCTCATTGGCATTGTATTAAAGGCACATAGGTTGTGTGGCAGGTTGAACGTGTACAAGAAGAACCCTCTACACCTCTATCTGATTATTCGAACTTCGATCCAATTCCCTTTCCCTTGGCCCATACAATGGATGAATGGGAACTTCTCTCTCAAATCCGACCAGGAAACAACATCCATATTGATGACCTTGAAATGCCTGGACATCGTAATTTTGAAAAAATTCACAATTGGAGACATAACAATATAGCCACCCATTTGCATGAAACAACGATATCATTCATTGACCTCAATCCCTTGTCCACCAAACTACATGAGGACACCACCTTGTTATCCATTTCACCTGATTCCTTGTCTCCCACACAATGTATAACATTTGATCTTATCATTTCCCATTTTAGAAACACTAGACCTGCTCAACCACTCAAAATGGTCATTCAAGGCAATGCAGGCACCGAAAAATCTTACTTCATATCTTGCTTGAAATATGCACTCCAAACTACATCTAGACAAACTGCATCCCCACTGCTTCTTCTAGCTCCAACTGGTGCTGCTTCCTTTAACATACATGCACTTACAATGCATTCTGCTCTTTGAATACCCATTTTTTAAATGCACCCTCTTGAAGTCCAATCCCGTTCAAATCTTCAAGAATAAATCTGACATATTTACAATATTCTCATTGATGAAATGAGCTTTATTGGCCCAAAAAGTTAACTCAAATTCTTGCACGCTTACGTCAAGCTTTCCCCTCGCATTGTGTGACCCCGTTTGTTGATTGTTCCATGATTCTTCTTGGTGACTTCGGGAAATTTCCTACAGTATAGGACATCCCCATGTATGCAGGATCGTCCCTTGGAACTACTCTCTCGATTACATTTGATACGTTTGTCATGCTCAATACCATTTTCTGACAACAAGGAGATAGCACTTCTCAAATTTCCTTTCACCAACTCTTGCTAAACCTTTGAAATGCAACACCAACTCTTGAGGACTGGGCACTTCTAATGACAAGAACAACCTCATCCCTTTCAAATGCAGAAAACTATTCATTTGAGTAATATACCCACTTGTATGCCACTAATAGCTCTGTTGCACTGCACAACAAACACATTCTCAAACACCTCAATATGCCAATTGCACATTTCCTTGCAAAACAAAGGAACATACATGTCCTCCAATCCATAGATGATGAACAGTTACCATTAGATATCCTTCTTACTATTGGTCAACAAGTAATGTTAACTTCTAATTTATGGCTTGGAGCAGGCCTTGTTAACAGCTCACTTGGAAAAGTCATTAACATTGTATACAACTCCAATGAACATCCTTGTACCTTACCATCCTTTGTTTTTGTCGAATTCCTCCACTACAAAGGATCCTTATGGGATACTTCTAATCCTACTTATGTTCCCATCTCTCCCATAACAAGAGGAACGTGTAGGAAACTACCACTTCGTATGGCATAGGGTTTAACAATTCATAAAGCACAAGGTATGACCCTACAAAATGCAATAATAGATATTGGAAACATTGATAGGCAAGGGCTTACATTCACTGAAATATCAAGATTTAAATTTCTGTTAGGCCTTCGCATTTCTCTAGCTTTCTCTTTTTCTACATACTCTTGCATGCAAGACAATCCACATGTCTATCATAGGACAAAGGAGGAAATCTTAATCGCTTCAAAATCTTTAAAACCAAATTCAGCTTGAAGCTTTTCATTGTTTCCTCTATAGATGTACTATTTTTCCTCTAAACATATGTTTGTGATTATAATACTTCTTCTATTGGTCAAACTTATCTTATTCCCATTATTTAATGTATTCTTACTTCTTGAGATGTATCACTTACATGTTTCCCCATTTATTGGTTCTATTCAACAAAGCAAATAATCACTTAATCACATATTCCTTTATTAGCATCAAGTTTAGTTTACTTTTATTACTATGAATATTTGCAAATGGTCTATACTAAAATAATTATCGATCTAGATAGTATTGCCTGGTTTAATTTCAGGTCACAATGTAATTTTGATAATTTTGAAACCTCTAAGTATGGTTTCCCTATGTAGGGAGGGCTTAGTTACTGTTTACTTTTTGTAAATATTATTGAAGGAAATAGGAGCTTTCTTATTTACACAAAAATATAATAGGTATCACAGTTCATATTTGAAATATTTTCAATTGAGGAGTAAGAGTTATATCATTGTAATATCCCAAATTTTTACCTAACATTTATGGGAATAAGCCCCATTGATTATGATGTTACTTTGACGTTTAGTTGGTATATTGGGTCTAAGACGCCACTGCATATGAACATGATGATTGTTTGATATATTGGGCGTAAGCCTAGTTGCATGTGTTATATATATATATATATATGATTTCATGTGTTGGGTGTGGACTTGAAGCACATAATTAATGATATGATTTGTGTTGAGCGAGAAGCTCTGGAGCACATGAGTATCTATATTTATGTTGAGCAAGAAGCTCTGAAACACATTAGTTATGAAACATTTGTGTTGAGCCCGAAGCTCTGAAGCACATGAAAAGATAAAATTGGAAGTGTCGGGCATAAGCCCTTGAGCCTTCCAAGTTGATGTTGAGCCTAAGCTCTGGAACATCAAATCCTTGGCCATTGTATCCCTAGGTGTATCCTACAAGTATATCCTAGCATTAGTGTTGAGCGAGGAGCTCTGGAATTGCACTAAGTTTGTAACTCCCTGTTTTTTAGCGTTGAGTATGGGCTCTAGATACGAGCTAGGAGTTACTGAAAAGAATTAACTATGTCGAGTGAAAATGACTTAGGTAAAACATGATCTCATCTTACTTATTCTTAAGTGATTAAATGAAATTTTGAATTTATGTATCTCATCAAGTACTGAAAACTACCATGTTATAAGAGGGAATTCAATATTGAAGGAGGTTTAGAGTTGCCTCACCTAGTTTACCTAACCCTTACTTGAAGGCCTTATTAAAGAAAGTGTCATATGTTTAGGGATCATGCTATATGATACCCAAGNATATATATATATATATATATATATATATATATATATATGTATGTATGTATGTATGTATTTAATTTATACATGATATGTATAAGAAGTAAGCATAGTAATAATACTAATAGCTATAAGAAATAAAGAAAGGATCCATATCATTATTATCATTACTAATGATAATTAAGTATTAAAATACCTACAAGAGTCCAAATAGGAACTAGTCAAAAGTTCCTAAGTCAAATATTAAAAGTACCTAAATTAAATAAAAAGGGTTAAATCAAGAAATCAAATGATTCTTGATTTAACTGCTCCTTTGACTGAAAAGTATGCCTATAAAAACCAAAGCCAAAGAGAGGCTTGGAGACCTTTTTGTTATTCCATAATTGTACATGATTATTCTCAAGAGAGTTCTTGGAGAACATTTTTCCTAAGAGGAAAAAGGAGAATTGATTTAGAACCTGATATCCTAGATAGGGAAGCCTTACCTTAGGATATATAAGCTACTTGCATGTTGGAACCAACTCAGAGGGATCCATATTGAAACCATAAATGGTTCTGGGCCATGGTTGGGTGGAACGTGGTAGCTCCCAATTTATTCGGTTATCCAAACAGAGATTAGATATGTCTATGAATTTGTTAATGTTGGGTATTTGAGTGTGTAGAATTTTTCAACCATTAAAACAACTTCATCTTGCAAGTATGAGGTTCTTGATTCTCCCCTTGCAAGCTACACAAGTTTTACTATTTGGAGTAGATTGAATTATGAATGATTATTTAGTAACAATTTTATATAAGCTAGGTTATCTTTTCTGCATTTTTACTTTCTACACTTGCAGGTTAAACTCATTGTTTATTAACATATATATTTATTTTACCAAAGGTTAGGGTTATTTATAGAAGGGTTTTGATTTCTATTCTCATTTTTATTAACAGATATATTTATTTTACCAAAGGTTAGGGTTATCTATAGAATGGTTTTGTTTTCTATTCTCATTGTTTATTAATAGATATATTTCTTTTATCAAAGGTTAGGGTTATCTATAGAAGGGTTTCTTTTTCTATTTTTCTTTCTGTAATTTATTTCCTGTCTATAAATTCAAGTCCCAAAACCTAGAACTATTAAAAAACAGAGCCTATATATTATCTATGCTGGCATATTTCATATTACCAGCGGGCTTATATTAATTATAAATGAATCAAACTATTATCTATAGTATTAGCCTAATCTCTATGCAGACGATTATAACATAAATATAAATGGATAACAGTTTAATTAGAATATCTTAAAACTAAACTATAACAAATCATTTCCATTTTATAAACAAGACCTCTAAGGTTTGTGGGCATGAATTAAATAAATCAGAACCATAATTTTTACCAACATCATAAAGAATCAACCATAACCTAAAGACAAAGTACATTAACATATATCATATAATTCAAGAGGTTACAGGATCGAGTCCTATTGGCCTTCATGCCAAAACAAAAACTACACACACACATCTTTTACAACATATGTAGCCCAGGATCAAATCCTGCGATCTCATGTTTTAAAAACAACGGTCTCATTCTAACCACGACCAACATCGAATCCTGTATGGTTCGATTTGCCACAATATATCAATGTTGTAATAGCTTACCATTATTCCACACAGTCTACGCTAATAACATTTAAACACAAAAAGAATCAACCACGGATCGAACTCGTTGCCCTGTCAATGTTTCCACACTAAATGCCAAAAAAATATACACGCTGTAAATCGCATTCCAAACCTTTCCACATAGTAATATAAACCCAAATTTTATACGATGTAATGATTTCAAGGCTCATGGCCGAGAAACAAGGGAACCCATTAACGCAAACCATAAAAAATTAACCATTGTCTACACTATCATAGCATGACCTCCATATCGTAAGGTTAACACCATAGTTCACGACCATCCAAAAAACTTAATACACAGACAAGTAACACAATCGTAAATCACCATAAATCAACATTTCACTAATATCTACGCTATCGCTAAGAAAAAAGGCAAGAGTGCCATTGCCAGCAATGGCACGGCTCTAAAGCCCAAACAACTCTATTAAAAACCCAAACGAGAAGTTAAACTATAGATATCAAATTTACACAAAGTCAAAACCTTTTCAAGCAAGGAATCGTATCCACAATTTATACACAGTAGTGAATGCATACAATAAACCACCATAAATTATATATAAAAATCACACAGTCGTGATTCCAAGCCAATGCACCATTGCAAGCAATGGTGCTGCCACCATTTTCAAAACCAAATATTATAACTAAAACACAGAGTTTGCATTAATCATCACGGTCACAAATTAAAACTACCAACCCAAAATTATTACAGAGCAGAGTCGTGATAATCATGGCCCGAAGGCGCCAAACCCAAAACCAACAACTTAAACCCCAAATTTCTTACGCATCTCTGGATGCCTTTTGTTATTCACAACAGACCTATACATAGTTGAAACAACTAACCCACACAAGTATTTATCCATCAAACGACGAGCTTAAAGCTCTGTCAAAACACCTATACGCAGAGGAATGAGTTTAGGCTTGTTTATACAGGGCTTACCCATGAAGGGTAATATGTCGATAGCTTGAAAGACCCATGACCCACACAGTGAAGGCCCTACTACCTGCAAACAAAGGATGGCGCGATGTGAGAAGTATGTCAATCCTTCAAGCTAAAACAACAATAAACAACGTTGAAAACCAAGTGAAGGGCATACCTTCCACAACGTAGATGCAAGCCAGACCTCACGCCATGATATAGACCAGAGAGCCAAACAGATCTCACCCAAAAAAATTCCAAATGACCCAACCTTCCATGATAGTCCAAGCTTAGGGCTTGAGACCCACATATCCTAAGGCACATTTACTCCACCACCCTGTACACCACCAATGTCAATTTTTACCCCTCTGCCTATAGTTTCATATCCACAATCACGACTTGGTAATTGTAAACCCATGCACATTATAACCCCCATCATTGGCATCGTTGACTTAGGATAAGCCATGATTCATGGAATATGGATTATGCCATGAATGGCCCTTATATAATTAACATATGGTATAAAAAATATAAACTTTAATTACGTCATGGCTAAGTATTGAGACTTAAGCCTTCCAAACATTTGGACATAAAAATACTCCAAGCATATGTTTTAAATAATAAGCATAGGGGCCAAGTTATGAAGTATTAGAACCATAAGTAATAACGATAACTAGTTAGATGTAGGTCTAAACCAACCCAACCATTTGTAAAACAACAACTCTAACAACAATAACCAGACTTGCTAGGATAGGACTTTGGTCATGTTATCTTCAAAAGAAATGAAGAAGTTTTCCGTCACCTCGTGCACTTGCACAAAACAAAGAAAGAAATGCATTAGTTAAATATGAACAAAGTAAACCCTGTAACATTAAGTAAAAACCAGTTACCTCTCCAAGTAATCCTACAAGGGATACAAGTCCTGCCACTCCACCCCTTGTCAATACAAGTTAAGTGAGGATTTTCCATAAACCAGTAAACAAAACTTATAACCAGTAAGTAAGCTATGAATTGAACACACATACACATAAATACATAATAAGAAGTAATCAATGAACAACGTAACCATCTAAACTTGATCAAGTAACTTAAATACATTATAGATTCACCTTAATAACCACATCGGGGAAAACATATAGAAGAAGGTAAGAACAACTTACGACATTGCAGTTCTGTGAACAAAGTTCGACACATTCGGCATAAGATAAGTTAATGTCCAGTTCAAGTAGTAATTAACTAGCCTAATAATTTTTTATTTTTATTTTCAAATTTTGGGGACATTACAAGTGGTATCAGAGCCTAGTTTCAACACTCAGAGAGACCAAATGGGCGTAACAGACTTTCATTGCAGAAAATAAAGTATATGTTTTTAAATTTTGTTTACTGACATTATTTTTTCATGTTATTAAAAATGTGCAATTGTAGGATTTTAAAAAGAACAGTTCATATCATGAACACTGAATAAGACAATAGTTAGAAAGGAAAGTTGAATACCCCCACCTAGGAAGTAGAACTAGTGGTGGAACTAAATTTTGATATACTGAAAACCATACAAAGTCTTCAATTAGACTTACAAAGTTTCAAAGATGATAATTTGAATGAAATAAAGGAGCAACAAGCAATTAATGAAGCCTTGCTACCGAACATGATGGGAGGAATCCTGCAGGGAAAAACCACTCATTCAACCAACGTGTTTAAGAAAAAAGTCTATCATAAATGGGCTAGCAGCCCGAGAGAAGAAGGAAAAGAAGAGCATACCCCTGAACCTCCAGAAAGAGATTTTCACAGTCATTCGAGTGATGATTCTCTTTCTCCTTGCATAAAGAAACAAAGCAATGATGGCAATCTCCAGGGAGAGTTCAGGAAGATAAAAGCCCCAACCTATGAAGGAGAGATGAACACAGGGGAAAAAGATGAAGAATCGCTTCTAGGTATGAGCAAATATTTCTGAGTTCATAACTACTCTAGCAAAATGAAATATCGTCTAGCCATCTATAATTTAAATTTAAAAGTAGCTAGATGGTGGAGAGACTTGAAGCATACCAAGAAAGATGAAGTAAGAGAAATACGATGGAGTAATTTTCTCAAGATTTTTCAGGAGAAATACATGTCGGAAAGGTTCTTCGACAGAAAGGTGAAAGAGTTTCATGAGTTGAGGATGGGTTCCATGACTATGGATGCATTTATTAACAGATTTTTGGATATGTTGCATTATGTGCCATACATCAAGGATGAGAAATTAAAAATACAACATTTTTTAGGATGTCTTCCTCCCAACGTCTGGGAAAGGACTGAATTTGACATGCCTAAGACATTTGACACCACCTTACACAAAGCTAGGATTTGCTATGAGCATGGGAAACTGAGGCAAGAGAACATCAACAAAAGTAGAGACAGGTTTAGGACCTTCTCGGATAACCACAAACCAGGTTTCTACCCACCACCTTACCGAAAACAGAACAACAGTTTCCCAGGAAACAAGAACTTCAACAAAATAGGTACAAAGCCATATCGACCAGCTCCAAATGATAACATGCCAGCAACAAATGGGGGAGCCAATGTTTCCCCAATGCAAATCAAATGCTAGAAAATCCAAGGGCCCCATTATTCCCTAGACTATAATAACAAGACCAATGGACTCTTGCACAACTTACAAGAAGAACCAACGGTACAAGACATAGCTGGAACACTATGGATTTATGCAGCCTTGGATGGCTGACAAGCAAACCATCAGGCTACCATGGTCGAGATAGAAGGTAATATCTTAAACACTTATATTTCAATACTGATTGACCTCGGTGCTTGTCGAAGCTATGTGTCGCCTAAAATTGTTGATGTATGTAAACTAGGAAAAGTTAAACCTGAGAAACCTTGGCTGGTGCAATTAGCCACAGGTATGAAATGAAAATTTTCTGAAATAGTTAAATATTGTGAGGTAAACATGAATGGTTTTCCTACAAGATTAAACCTGAACATCCTACCCTTAGGATCGTATGATACACTTATCATCATGGATTGGTTGGAACAACACCATTTCATTCTCGATTGATTACATAAGTCAATCTTGTGTACATATATCGAAGGAAATCAAGTAAAGATTCAAGGCATACCTAATAAAGTTTCTTTAAGGCAGATATCCACTCTACAAGCAAAGAAATGCTACAAACTGTTTGCAGTGAACATCTAGGACATAGAAGCTAAGAGAGAACAACACATCAAGGTATTTTTAGTTCTTGTAGACTTCAAGGACGTATTTCCTGAGGAAATCCCAGGATTACACCCGAAACGAGACTTATATTTTTCCATAGAAATGACACCAGGATCAGTTCCAACATAAAAATCCCCTTACCGCATGAGCGCACCAAAATTGGTGGAACTTAAACTGCAATTGCAGTATTTGATTGAGAAAGGATATATCCGACCAATTGTGTCCCCTTGGGGAGCATCAATACTTTTCGTAAATAAGAAAGATTGTACGATGTAGATGTGCATCGATTACGATCAGCTTAACAAAATGACTATCAAGAACTAATACCCACTCCCTAGGATCGATGACTTGTTCGATAAATTAGGAGGAGCGAAGATCTTTTCAAAGATCGACCTACGATCTGGATACCATCAGGTATGAATTCACGATGAGGATATTCACAAAACCTCCTTTTGTACGAGGTAGGACCACTATGAATTTGTAGTGATGCCATCTGGGTTGACCAATTCACCCGCGAACTTTATGTGTATGGTGAACAATATATTCAGTAGTTACCTGGATAAATTTGTTTTGGTATTTATAAACGACATCCTAGTTTACTCTAAGAGTAATGAGGACCACGAGAAACATTTTCGCATAGTGCTACAGGTGTTACGGGAACACCAGCTCTACGCCAAATTTAGTAAATGTGATTTTTACAAAACCTAGATACAGTACTTGGGTCACATCATCTCCAAGAGGGGAAGAGACGTGGACTAGAAAAATATTAAATCCATACAGGATTGGCCTACCCCTACTAGTGTCACTGACATTAGATCCTTTTTGGGATTAGCCGATTATTACCAGAAGTTCATTGAGAAGATCTCAAGAATAGCTTGTTCCATGAATGATTTGCAAAAGAAGAAACACAAGTCCTTATGGAGGACCAAGTGCGACGGAAGTGTTCAAAAGCTTAAACAACTTTTGACGACCGCTCCGATACTATGAATTGCAGATCCCGATGGGGCTTTTGTTGTTTGTACGGATGCAAGCAAGGAAGGGTTCGGAGGAGTCCTCTTGTAAAAAACTTACATGATCTGTTATGAATCATAGAAATTAAAAGAACATGAGCAGAACTACCCCACCCATGATCTTGAGTTAGCGGCCATCATCCACGCCTTGAAGATGTGGAGGCACTACCTCATGGGAAATAAATTCCTTCTAAAGGCAGACAATATGATTCTAAAGTATTTATTTGAGCAACTGGATATGAATACCAGGCAATCCAAATGGTTGGCTTTCCTAAGTGAGTACCATTTTGAGCTAAAGCATATAAAGGGCAAAGAGAAAAAAATTGTTTATTCTTTAAGCCGACGAACTCATATGATATATGAGGTGAATTTAAGTCAAACCGATTTGGATTTACACGAGAGGATTAAAAAATCCAATGGAGTTGACCCTTTCTATGTTGAAATCCTCAAGAAGGTCCAAGAGGACATGTTGTTTCAACAACAAAAAGAGTACAAGTTAGACGAAACGAGATTGCTATGGTCCAAGGAGAGAATGTACGTTCCCGAAGGAGGGGACACTCGGTCCAGCATCCTCACAGAATTTCATCGGAAACCCTACTCGGGGAATCTGGGATATCAAAAGATGATATTCGTAGCTAAGAAACTCTTTTTCTGGCCTATGTTGAAGGTTGACATAGTGTTGTTTATCGCAAAATGTCAAGAATGTCAGCTAGTCAAAGCTGAGCACTAGCATCCTTTGGGGTTGTTTCATCCATTACCCATTCTGGAATGGAAATGGGAGGTCATTAGTATGGATTTTATCACGGGTCTACCTAAGAGTAAGAAGCAAAATGATTATATCTTTGTAGTAGTTAACAAATTGTCAAAAGCAACACACTTCATTCCAGTGAAGTCGACCTACAAGGAAGTACACATTGCCAAAATATTCTTAAAGGAGACAATTAGATTGCAAGAGATACCCAAGGCAATCATCTCAGATCGAGATACTAATTTTACCGGAAACTTTTGGAGATCCTTATTCTCCAGATTAGAGACGCAGTTGAAATTTAATACTACTTATCATCCACAGAGAGACAGGCAGAACGAACGGTTAAACCAGATTGTAGAGGACATGCTTAGGATGCATGTCATGAACAACCCCACCAAGTGGGAACATTACCTGCATCTTGCAAAGTTTGCATATAACAAGGGATACCAAACTTCCACTAAGATGAGTCTCTTTGAGGTACTCTATGGACGTAAGTGTAGAACATCGGTTACTTGGGATAGCCTGGTGGATCAACTCATGTTAGGGCCCGACTTACTAAAGGACTTGGAACAATTGGTTACCAAGGTCCAACTAAACCTTAAAGAAGCACAATACTGCAAGAAAATATACACAGACAAGAAAAGAAAAGATAAATATTATCAAAGAGGTGACCATGTTTACTTGAAAGTAAAAACAAAACGAAGCTCGTTGAGCTTGGGAAGGTGTGGTAAGTTAGCACCTAGATTTTGTGGACCCTTTGAGATACTGGCCAAGAGAGGGACAATGGATTATGAACTAGCGTTACCCGCTCACATAAGAGTCCATAATGTTTTCCATGCATATTTATTAAAGAAATATGTTTATGATACTAAACATGTGATTGATTGGTCCTTATTATAGGTGGAACCTGAAGGGGAGTTTTCCCCTGAACCCCTTCATATACTGGACAAGAGAGAGGTACAGCTCAGGAAGCACACCATAGTTCAATTGAAAGTGAAATGGAGGCACTTCGAGTCCGATGAGGCTACTTGGGAAAATGAAGCCACCATGAGAAAGGCTTACCCCACCTTGTTTCATGATTTCATTTCGAGTTCCTAGAACACCACATACGATGTTGTTCTAAGCGGAGAGGGATGTAATATCCCAAGTTTTGACCTAACACTTATGGGTATAAGCCCCATTTATTATGATGTTACTTTGATGTTTAGTTGGTATATTGGGTCTATGACCCCAACGCACATGGACATGATGATTTGTTTGGTATATTGGGAATAATCCAATTGCATATGTTTTATATATGATTTCATGTGTTGGGCGTGGACCCTAAACCACATAATTGATGAGATGTTTTGTGTTGAGTAAGGAGCTTTGGAGCACAATATGGCTATTTGATGTTTTGTGTTGAGCAAGAATCTCTGGAGCACATGAGTATCTATATTTGTGTTGAGCGAGAATATTTGGAACACATGAGTTCTAAAACATTTGTGTTGAGCCTGAAGCTCTGAAGCACATGAAAATATAAAATTGGAAGTGTTGGGCATAATCCATGGGTCCTTCCAAGTTTATGTTGATCCTAAGCTCTAGAACATCAGATCCTTGGCCATTGTATCCCTAGGTATATCCTACAAGTACATCCTATCATTAGTGTTGAGCGAGGAGCTCCGGAATTGTACTAAGTTTGTAACTCCCTGTTTTTTAGCGTTGAGTATGGGCCCTGGATAAGCACTAGGAGTTACTAAAAAGAATTAACTATGTAGAGTGAAAATGACTTGGATAAAACATGATATCATCTTACTTATTCTTAAGTGATTAAATGAAAATTCGAATTTATGTATCTCATCAAGTAATGAAGAACTACCATGTTATACGAGGGAATCCAACATGCAAGGAGGTTTAGAGTTGCCTAACATAGTTGACCTAACCCCTACCTAAAGGCCTTATTAAAGAAAGTGATTAAGCTAAAAGAAAAGTGTCATATGTTTAGGGATCATACTATATGATGCCTAAGAATAAAATGTTAACAAATGATATATATAAGTATATAATTTATACATGATATGTATAAAGAGTAAGCATAGTAATAATACTAATAGCTATAAGAAATAAAGAAAGGATCCATATGTTACTATTATTACTAATGATAATTAAATATTAAAATACCTACAAGAGTCCAAATAGGAACTAGTCAAAAGTTCCTAAAATAAATATTAAAAGTACCTAAATTAAATAAAAATGGTTAAATCAAGAAATCAAATGATTCTTGATTTAACTACCCCTTTGACTGAAAAGTCTACCTATAAAAACCCAAGCCAAAGAGAGGCTTGGGGACCTTTTTGTTATTCCATAATTGTACCTGATTATTCTCAAGAGATTTCTTGGGGAACATTTTTTCTAAGAGGAAAAAGGAGAATTGATTAAGAACCTGATATCTCAGATAGGGAAGCCTTACCTTAGGAGCTCTAAGATAGTTGCATGTTGGAACCAGCTCGGGGGGATCTAGATTGAAACCAAGAAAGATTCCGGGTCATGGTTGGGTGGAACGTGGTAGTTCCCAAGTTATTCAGTTATCTAAACATAGGTCATATCTCTTTATGCTGGGTATTTGAGTGTGCAAGATTTTTCTGCCCTAAAATAGCTTCATCTTGTAGGTATGATGTTCTTGATTCTTCCCTTGCATACTACACAATTTTTACTATTTGGATTAGATTGAATTCTGAATGATTATTTAGTATCAGTTTGCTATAAGCTAGGCTATATTTTCTGCATTTCTACTTTCTACACTTGCAGGTGAAACTCATTGTTTATTAAAAGATATATTTCTTTTACTAAAGGTTAGGGTTATCTATAGAAGGGTTTTGTTTTCTATTCTCATTGTTCATTAATGTATATATTTCTTTTACCAAAGGTTAGGGTTATCTATAGAAGGGTTTTGTTTTCTATTCTTGTTGTTTGTTAAAAGATATATTTCTTTTATCAAAGGTTAGGATTATCTATAGAAGGATTTTATTTTCTATTTTCCTTTCTGCAATTTTTTTCCTACCTATAAATTCAAGTCTCAAAACCTAGAACTATTAAAAAACAAAGCCTATATATTATCTCTGCTCACAGATTTCATATTGCCAACAAACTTATATTAATTATAAATAAATCAAACTATTATCTATAGTATTAGCCTAATCTCTGTGTAGATAATTATAACATAAATATAAATGGCTAACACTTTAATTAGAATATCTTAAAACTAAACTATAACAAATCATTTCCATTTTATAAACAAGACCTCTAAGGTCTATGAGCATTAATTAAATGAATCAGAACCATAATACTCTTACCAACATCATAAAGAATCAACCATAACCTAAATACAAAGTACATTAACATATATCGTATAAGTCAAGAGGTTACAAGATTGAGTCATGTTGGCCTTCATGCCAAAACAAAAACTACACACACATCTTTGACAACCTACATAGCCCAGGATCGAATCCTGCAAGCTCACGTTTTAAAAAAAAGGGTCTCATTCCAACCACGACCAGCATCAAATCCCGTAGGGTTCGATTCGCCACAATTTATCAATGCTGTAAAAGCTTAGCATTATTCCACACAGTCTACACTAATAAAATTTAAATGCAAAAAGAATCAACCACAGATCGAATTCATTTCCCTGTCAACGTTTCCATACACTAAATTCCAACAAAATTTAGACGCTAAAAATCGCATTGCAAACATTTCACACAGTAATATAAACCCCAACTTTATACGTTGTAATCATTTTGAGGCTCATGGACAAGAAACAAGGGAACCCGTTAACGTAAACCATAAACAAATTAAACACTATCTACGCTATCATAGCACGACCTCCATATCATAAGGTTAACACTACAGTTCACAGCCATCCGCAAAACTTACTACACATACAAGTAACATAATCATAAATCACCATAAATCAACATTTCACTAATATCTACATAGTCGCTAAGAAAAAATGAAAGAGTGCCATTTCCAGTAATGACATGGCTCTCAAGCCCAAACAACTCTGTTAAAAACCCAAATGAGAAGTTAAACTACAGATATCGAATTTACACAGAGTCAAAGCCTTTCCAAGAAAGGAATCGTATCCATGATTTATACACAGTAGTGAATGCATACAGTTAACCACCATAAATTATATATAAAAATTACACATTCATGATTCCAAGGAAATCCACCATTGCAAGCAATGGTGCTCCCACCATTTTCAAAACCAAATATTATAACTAAAACATAGAGTATGCATTAATCATCACGATCACAAATTAAAACTACCAACCCAAAATTATTATAGAGCAGAGTCCTGATAATCATCGCCCGAAGGCACCAAACCCAAACCCAAAAAATTAAACCCTAAATTGATTACGCATCTCTAGATTCCTTTTGTTATTTGCAACAGACTTGTACACAGTCGAAACCCCTAACCCACACAAGTATTCATCCATCAAACGACGAGCTTAAAGCTCTGTCAAAACACCCATACGCAGAGGAACTAGTTTAGGTCACTTACCCAGGGGTTACCCGTGAAGGGTAATGCGTCGCCGGCATGAAAGACCCATGACCCACACAATGAAGGCCCTGCTACCTGCAAACAAAGGACAACGAGATGTGAGAAGTATGCCAATCCTTCAATCCAAAACAACAATAAACAACGTTGAAAACTAGGTGAAGGGCATACCTTCCAAAATGTAGATGCAAGCCAGACCTCACGCCATGATACATACAAGAGAGTCAAACAGAGATCACCCAATGAAATTCAAAATGACCCAACCTTCCACGATAGTCTAATATTAGGGATTGAGACCCACATATCCTGAGGCACATTTAATCCGCCACCCTGTCCACCACCAACGTCGATTTTTACCCCTCTTCCTATAGTTTCATATCCATAATCACAACTTGGTAATTGTAAAGCCATGCACATTATAACCCCCATCATTAGCATCATTGAATTAGGATAAGCCATGATTCATGGCATGTGGAATCTGCCATGAACGGCCCTAACAAAATTAACATATGGTATAAAAACTATAAACTTTAATTACATCATGGCTAAGTATTGAGACTTAGGCCTTCCAGACCTTTGGACATAAAAATACTCCAAGCATATGTTTTAAATAATAAGCATAGGGACCAAGTTATGAATTCTTAGAACCATAAGTAATAACGATAACCAGTTAGACGTAGGTCTAAACCAACCTAGCCATGTGTAAAACAACAACACTAACAATAGTAACCATACTTGCCAAGATAGGAATTTGGTCATGTTATCTTCAAAAGAAATGGAGAAGTTCAGCTTAGGTAGCATGTCCTTGTTTAAACTGTTATAGCAAGTTTTCTGTCACCTAGTGCACCTGCACAAAACAAAGAAAGAGATGCATTAGTTCAATATGAACTGAGTAAACCATGTAACGTCAAGTAAAAACCAGTTACCTCTTCAATTAATCCTACAAGGGATACAAGTCCCACCACTCCACCCCTTGTCAATACAAGTTAAGTCAGGATTTTCCAGTAAGTAAACAAAAATTATAACTAGTAAGTAAGCTATGAATTGAACACACATACACATAAATACATGATAAGAGGTAATCAATGAACATCGTAACCATCTAAACTGGATCAAGTAACTTAAATACATTACAAATTCACCTTAATAACCACATCGGGGAAAACACCTAGAAGAAGGTAAGAACAACTTACGACATTTCAGTTTCATGAACAAAGTTTGACACATTCCACATAAGATAAGTTAATGTCCAGTTCAGGTAGTAATAAACTAGCCTAATAATTTTTTTTCCAAATTTCGGGGTCATTACAATCATCGTCTTATGAAATGGTAACAATCCTTTCCCTTTGACTAATTCCCAAGTTTTTGTAAATCTTCTGTTGACAAAGTTTGTTATAGTTGACATATAGAAGCTTCCCAAAAAATAGATAATAATCAAATAAAACAATTTTGACAAAATAGATATGAAACGCAAGTTGAAAATGGAATATGCAAGTGTTTATTCATTTTTTCATGTCATTACAACTTGACAGGTGTTTGTCTGCAACCCACAACCCGCATTCGCAGATTATGGTTGCTGAACTTCAATTTGTTTTCTTATTTTTTGTCTTTCCGCAATCCACACTTTCTCTTAAAAAAGTATCATTTTTTTGTTCCTCATTTCCGCAAACCCGCAATGCAAATTGCGGAAAGAGGAAAGTATTTCCATTAATATTTCTTCTATTTTCAATTCTGCAGTGCCGCAACCGCAATGCGAATTACGGAAAGCATAAACCTTAAAAAAAATTGCAAGTGTGCCTATTTGCAACTTGCAACCGACAAATATTTTTTAGATTGTCGATTGTCGAAGCTAACAAATTTATTCCTCATTTCCTCTTAGATGGTGCAATCTTTGGGAAAACCCCATCTATGACAGTCTGATAAGAAATTTCTTGTAAGACCATTATGTGTGGGACTATCCTCATGTTGTTGGAAGCAATAGATCCCATTTTAAGTTGCTGAAATGGGAACCCCACTCACCCTTTAGATTGAATTTTGAGGCCACTGTCTTCTTATGGGGATTTTTGAACTGTAAGTATTGTGTTTTGGCCTTAATAAAATTTCCTAATAAACCTTGTTTTTTTGGTTTTGCTAATTGCGGAAGCGTTCTTTTATTTTACACATATTTTGTGTTTCTGCAACCTGCAATGCGGATTTCGGAAGTCCTTTTTTTAAGGTTTTCGGAAATATTTTTCCCACGTCATGCATCCCGCAAATGCGGATTGTAGGATTTAGAATTTTCTTTTAATAAAATTTTGTCTTTCCACAACCTGCAACACGCAATTTGAATTATGGCTTTCAGAAATAGTTTTCAAAATAAAACTTTTATCTTCCAGTTCCGCCTTCCACATCACGCAATGCAGATTGCGAAAAGTAGAAACTTAATAAAATATTCATTTGCAATATTATGTGTTCACAACCCGCAAATATTTACGGATTTTGGTTTGCGTAGCTTTAACATTTTTTCCTTGGTTGATAATTTCATCCTGCATTCTGCAACTCGCAATGTGAATTGTGGATTGCAGAAATCATAAAACCCAAAGTTTTTCGATGCTTTTTACTTCCGCATTTTGGTTTCCCGCCTTGATCTCAATCGTCCATTTCTGCAAGATATACAACCTATATCTATTTTTCTGTTGAGCCTTGCATTATTTAATTCGTTTGAATTTATAAATTCCTCACCATTTCACTTGAGATTTGTTATTGTTTTTGAGATTTCACTACAGATTTTTCTCGTTTGAGCTCACCAAGCTTCTGGTCTCCAAGATTTTATCGTTAAGTCATGGTTGAATGAGAGAAATTATATGGTTCATAGATCTCTAAAAAAATGGATGAGTGAGATTGAAGCAGAAAACTAAAATGGATGAGTAATCTGCATCTGTAGGTTGCAGAATGCGGGATGATATTAGCGATCAAGAATTTTTTTAAAGTTCCGCAATCCACAAAACACTTGTAGATTGTGGGTTGCACGTAGGCGATGTTTCAAAAAAATATACTTTTATTGAGTTTCCGCTTTCGACAATCTACATTGCAGGTTGCGAAACCGAAAAAGGAAAAAAATGCGAAAAAACGACTTTTCCGCTTTCCGCATTCCGCAATGCCAGAATCGAAAAAGGAAAAAAATGTGAGAAACGACTTTTCCACAATCCACATTGCGAAAGGAGGAAGGCAGAATCAAAAACATAAAACCTTAAGGTGCATCCAATTTGTATTATTATTTTCGCATTATAAACCATTTGAAACTTATTTTCACATCGTAACCATTTCAAACATAACAAATATTGATAATCCAAATTTTAAAGATGCATAATGCAGCTTTTATTATTAATTTCACACGATAAACAATTTAAAACTTAACATATATTAATAATCCAACTTTACTATTATTTTCACACGATAAACTATTTAAAACTATTTTTCACATAATAAACAATTTAGCTTAGCAAATATTGATAATCTAACATTTTAAAGATGCATAATCCAACTTTATTATTATTTTCACATGATAAACCATTTAAATGTTTGGTTAAATAACTTAACTAATTTTAATTTATTTAAAAACTTTTAAAAATAAATCTCAAGGATTTACTTGCAAAAAAAAATAACATTCACAACTCTTATATTTCTTAGAAAATTTTAAAAAAGGAATGAAAAACTGAGACAATAAACTGTATACCTTGACGAAGAGGAGAAGTGCTTTGAATTTGGGACCATTCTCGATGACCATGCCACAGCCTCCACGTGATGAGAGTTGAAATTCGATACGATCCTCTTCTCCCATGTAGACAAATATGGGAGAATGACTCTGAATACCCCTCCAGTAAGTTTTTTTGACAAGATATTATTGACGACCTGGGCTTGTAGGTTGCTAGAATATCTACAAGGCAGTCAACACAAGGAAATAGTCCAACCATAAAGGCTTCGAATCGATCCCACGCAGAGAATATTCTATCCCCGAGTTGTTTGAGATGACTAAATCCTATGGATACCTCCAATGGCACAAAGGTTCTCAGATCAATAAGCTCTTCTCTTAGGATAAGTGAGAAAGATTTAAAGTGACCGGACTCTAGACTAACTGTTCAGGAAAAATTAAACATTGTGTGTAACAGATTTGGACAAAGTAGTTGTAAGACATAATATATAACTAGAAACCGATTATTCGACATACATAAATGTAAATCAAGTTCAATTTCGATAACCAACTTCAAATAAACCTAAACTAATAAAAATTGCAAAGCTTTATCCAAAATGTTATAGATGTACAACATGTCCTAATTGACAAATTAGTATCAGAGATTAATAACTAGTCATCAGTTGCAAAACATAGCATGTGAATTAAATGAAGACATTCTTTGAATGCACAGCTAATGTGTCAAGATTGTAAGGAAAAATCAATACATAAACTAACACATCAGTAGATAAGCAACCAATACTCAGTAGGCCATAAAGATGGAAGAACGACTAAAATTCATGAAAAACATTTGATGGATAACCATAGAACATAGCATAAATAAGAGTGTAATTTTATTCTCTTGCAAAACATTAAAAATTACAAAATTACAAGATTTTCGGGTATGTGCTTGGTAATATTCTCTCCTGTAGAGTTCTCCTAGGCTTAATACTGCTAGTCCCCCCGCTACTTGGGAAATACCCTCCCTTTAAATAAGGTTACAAAATTTACAAAAAATGAGATTTCCCAAGATGTGGGATTACAAGATATTTTGGTTTCATGGTTTTCTAAGGGCAGGATGCCACTTGGCATAAGCATCCACTAAATCTTGGATGTCTGTAAACTGAGCATTTTCCAAATGAAATTGACCTTTGCATATCAATGATGTGATATCCCTTTTCCCAATCTTCACCCATTCTTTGATGAAAAAATCAATCCTCATTAACGAAGCAAGAGGTGCCTCAATCCAGTGCTTGATATCCTCCACAGTAAGGTGAGTCATCTCCATGATCTGTTCCTTTTCTTTGGAAAAATCGCTCTCACTGCTACTCTAGTTTCAGTTTTGGGGGCATAGCCTCCATAATAGGATCTAATAATGGCTGATCCAGATACGTGAGAAATGTTTCTGAGGAAAACCACCTCCTTTTGCAGGCAGCTTGTCCATATTCAATGATGGATTCCATGTGATCACAAATTCCTTCCCATGTTTCAATGACCACCTCAATTTTCTTAATCTTAAGCTTATCCGGTATTGGCATATCTCCTAGTCTTTATTTAATATACTTATGCCAGTCTATAATGGAATCATAAGCTTTGATGGCTTCCTGTCTTCTTTTGCGATGGTCATTGAGGACATCGAACTAATGTTCAAGTGATCTATACGGCTCTTGCATCTCATTGAATCCTTTATACAAATTAATTGTGCCTTGATAAAATTGATCATGTACTCCACATGCTAATTGTTTAAACTCCTCTTCTGTAAATTTAGAGAGAAAAAAAGGTAGATGATGCAAGTTGTAGGTCCTTGAGCTATTGTTGAAACATGAAATTTTTTTTTCTTGTTGGTCATCTAAGAGATCACCCTTCTCAAGCTGTTGCTTCAGATAATCATTCTTCTTTTGGAGCTGATTTAACTTCTCTTCATATTCCTCTTTGAGAAGTTGCATTTCATGCCTGTGGTGTTCCCCGGCTTTTGCTAGGTCTTGTTTGGCCCTTTGTAGCACTTGTTCTTTGTCCTAAAATTATTTATTCAGCTGGGATACTAAATCAAAATCCCCCCCAACAAAGGATCCCATGGCAGTTGTTGTATCCAAGGCTTCTTGTTTGGTGTCGGAGGAGTCCCTTTTCCAAATAATCTAGTTAAGAGATGCCACCTGCTTGACTATTCCTTCTCTTGTCCTCTTGGATCCCTTCTTAACCACAATTTTATTTTTCCTTCTCTAAAAATATTTACCAAGAGAAACCATAGCATCCTCGCCAAAATCTGCCATCTCCTCTGTAGTCGAGATGGTTCCTTCTTGAACAGTGATCAGAGGCTCAGGTTGGAATTGAGAAATAGGGACTTCCACATGGATGGGTGAAATAATAATAGGGGGTGTAGAAGAAATAGGTGCAAGTGATAAAGGGATAGAAGTGCGGATGAGTGTAGCAATTTCAGAGGAAGAAATTGTAGAGATGGAAGGGATGTCTAGTTGGGGAAAATCAGAATGTGGGGATGTTGGGGTAGTGTGAGGTTGTGATGAAGTTGAAATAATAGGTGAATTAAGGGGGGAGGTAGAGGTAGGTACATCAATTAGTACCGAAGGGGTGCTGGTGGTAGCCAAAATAATTTGAGATAAATTGATCTCGGAAAAAGAAAGTTGTGAAAACGATGAATCAATAAAACTCCCATATGAATGGGTGATTGGAATGGAATATGTCTTGGAAGTATAAACATTAATAGGGAAATTGCATGGGGTCTTCACCTAGTAAAACCATGTTACAGTGCCTTAGTTCATGGGATATTAAAGAATACCCCTAATTTCACTATATATTGATAATTACTTACAAAAGAACTTTTGTTGAGCCCCCCTCCTAATACATATTTCCAATTAAAAACCCTTATTTTTATAATATCTTCCTTACTTTTACTAGAAACCCCTTTTTATACCCCCAATACCTATAAAACTCCCATACCCTATTCCCTTCCCCCCAATACCTACAATATATTGACCTTATCTTTCACAATTAAAAACCCCTCTTTATGAATGATCGTGATAAGATAATGCTCAACAAGGTGAATCCCCCATGGGAAAGTGGAAGGAGTATTTTCCTCCTCCAAGTCACTGTGTATCTCATGAATCTCAATATGAGCCTAAGGAAGAGGTTCTACTTGTTGAATTGGAGGAACATGCATGGCTACTTGTTCCTGTGGAGCGGGCTGCAATGGTGGTGCTGCTTGTTCTTCCTTGGGAACGTCTTGAGGCATTGGTTGTGGATCAACAATTGTTGCTTGTTGTACGTGTACCTATTTAGGAACCAGTTGAGTTTGTTGCTTCTTAGGTTGAGCTTTAGCCACTTCTATTTGTTCCTGTAACTGCAAGCTAATATTTTTAAGACTTTTCTTAAACTCTGCCCCTTTGTGTAGGGTCTCTAATATGAGAGAAGGTTGAGTTCTTGCAGGACTTTCAAGAACATCCTTACCCTTGTCTTTTGATTTACTAGCTAGAGAAGAAGAAGAGCTAGATGCTTTCTCTTTGGCCTCCTTTTCCATATTTAGCCTCTTCATGTTCTCTTCCACTGCTAGTTTTTCCTGTCTGAAATGGAGCACATAAATCTTCAAATCCTTTTAATATTTAAAAATATGAGCTTTGACATTGGGATAAAAAATATTAATCAATACCTCTTGGAATCAATAATTGCTCTGTAAATTGAATCATCGGGTTCATCCTGATGAGCATATTGAATACTAGCATGCTCCTGCACAAAGAGAATGGCCAGATATGACTTAGGGTCATGCATCCTGTTCAATGCTTCCCCTAGGTTCATATCAGCAATCACTCTACCCAAGATAGCTGCACGAGTGGAATTTTGCAGAACGAGAGATCCCAAGTTCAAGGGAAACTTGTCCCAAGACTTCCTTTTGGATGATGCAAGTTTAGGAAAAACCCCATCGATAACAGTTTGATACGCTATCTCCTTGTTGTGGCCTGGAAATTCGGAGGCAACAACAACAAGGGATTCTCTCCAATCAACGTTCCCAACTGGCCCTTGATTGTTTGGTGCAAGGAATCCATCCGGTTTGCGGTCCGGCTACCATAGGTCAAGTAACAAAATAAAAAGGTTTTACCGGTTGCAGCCCGGTCCACCATGTATATTTTTGTGCTTTTTTAGTTTTAAATATGTCGTGCAAATGCCTATCTGAAATGCAGATTGATTAAGAATGAAAGGAGTGTTCACAATGTGATGCGCAGGTTCTTACCTCTCGTCTTAGGCTCTCTTGCATCTAAATCACAAACACAGCAAGAAATTAAAACTAACTATCTAACCTATCCCTAGGGAGCAATATTGTTACTTATT